>VSDK01007764.1:180685-200078 GCA_009767595.1 Symbiodinium kawagutii | reverse complement strand
ATTTACACTTCTCAAACCCCAAACGCAAAAACACCAGCAACTTCACATCCTGTTTCCCATATTTTCCCATTCTTTCTGTTGTGTTGCAATGTGTTGCATCATTTTGTTGTCATTTTGCATTTGTTTCAGTCCTGGAGGCAACGAATCCAGTGGGCGCTTTGGCGGGTATGCTAGGGGATGATGCAAAGCTGGCGTGGTTGTTCCTGCACGGAGTGACATGGAATGCACAATGCAGAGCTGACAGCAATGTAGAATTGGAAGTTAGAGGAGAATTCAAGTGGAAGGTTGGGAGGTTTTGAATAAGTTTATTCAATTTGGAATCCAATTGATTTTGCTTTATATTTGTAGATTTTTAACTAGTATGATCATGTATAATTTGCAGCAGTATGTTCACTCATATTGAGACGTGTTCATGTCTGCCAGGGCGACCCTGCATTCAGCACAGAGGCGTGGTTGGTAAACTTCTCATGGAACGGAACAATGTTAGCTGAGCTATTGCACTTTGTGCATTGCATAAACCAAGATCAGCTAAGATCAGCTAAGCCTAAGTCAGCCAGAAGCCGAAGCCCCAAGTCAGGCCCTTTTACAAGTCGGATGTATCAATTCCCAATCAATCGTATCGATAAGTAAAAATATGTGAAAATTAGATAAAATTAGTGGCACATTTCAATGGTAATAGATGGTATTTCGCACATAGCGAAGTCTTTTGTGAGACGACATGGAAAACATGCATTGATGGACCCGCGATGACAAAAGTGCGGCCAGCACTTGTGCTCTGCGGGCAAAAGTGGCGCAAGGCTGGCTTTCAATTCCTGCAATTGCTGCAGACTCTTCAGACTGAGGCGAGAGTGGGTCTAGGAATTCAGAAGCGCTGTTACTGAGATACATATGATATGATTACATACGTTCATTGTCATTTCCTTGCGGAACAATTGCAAGGGAACACAGGCCGCGAAAAGAAAGCCTACCTTCATCGTCGCCAGACATATGTTTTTTGTTACATGTACGGTATACCATAAACATATTTGTGCATATTTTGTGAATCTTATCCCTTAAGATGATCCAATTCCTTACCGCCTGACACCCTGGTCTGGTCTCTTTCCACCGTCCGTAGCAGTGACTCCGCTTCCCACCCTCCGCTGAATCCGAGTGGCGAGGCGTGAAGGAACACTTCAGGTCAACCCAGCTGGACACCCCAACAGAACTAGGGAGTTTGACACACCCCTCTCTTCGTTAAAAACCCAACTTTTAACGCCTCAGATTGAATGTTGTGGTTCCTGTCCATGCTTGACCTGAATGGTGATGTGCACGACTTCCTACCCAGAAATCTCTTTCCACCCCATTGCGCCCCATATCAGTCACCCTTACCGTATCTAACTCCCCTAGATCAACCGGGCAATCCAATGATCCAATTGGGGTATATTTACTGATTCTGGGTCGTTGGTGTACACGAATCACCTGACCAGACTTGTTTCTGGTCCAAAAATCTTGCATTGACTGAGACAAAGCTGCATTGGTATCTATCCAGTGACAAGGAACATGTTCACTCGAAGCCTTCCCACCCCCTTGATCCCTTACCCATGCAACTTTCTGTCGAACATTCAACCGATCCTTCAACACATGTTCCTCATCTCGTAACTGGTATCGACCAGTTTTCAAAAACTCGCGAAGGGTCCGGGCATCCATTGATTTCGTGAGGCAATCGGCTAACATGACTTGAGACGACACCCAACGAACACAGCAGTTCTCCCTCAAACGCTCACGGATCAACAAACACTCTATAGTTGTCCGGTGTTCAGAACACTGGGGAATCGCCGTCCGAGTCAACAAATCAAACGCACTTTTGCAATCAGTTACCAAGGTAGCCTTTTGTTGGTCCATCAACAATTTTTCAGGGTGTTGCCAATCACAATCCGGATTTCGGACCCAAGCCCAGAAAACACGAATCCACAACAACCTATCAACAGTGTTGGACAAAGCGGCTGCCTCGGCACCGAGAGTACTCCTCACTACACGTGGAACTTTCTTG
The DNA here is from genome assembly GCA_009767595.1 of Symbiodinium kawagutii. Classification (NCBI taxonomy): domain Eukaryota; class Dinophyceae; order Suessiales; family Symbiodiniaceae; genus Symbiodinium; species Symbiodinium kawagutii. The sequence continues at coordinate 198,049 of VSDK01007764.1, read as the reverse complement.
CTGGTCCAAGCAATCGGGGCGATCACAGCCTTTTGGTTCTCCAACAGTTCAGGTGTAGTTGCAAAAACCAAAGTCCCCTGATGTGCACAATCTTTCTTGGTAGATGAAAACGAAGCATCCGAAAAAGCACAAAAAGTCACATTCTCAGGACTAATGGGCAACACCATCAAACTGACTGGGTGTGTTTTGGCTTCATGGAGAACCCTGTTCGCCGTCAAAATATCGGCGATGGTGGCCTGATTGATTCGCGACTGCAATTCTCCCACCTTTGCCGCGATGTCCGGCCGTGTGTGAACCGCCGCATATTGCAAGGCCCCCACCAAACTTCGGAGTTCACTCTTTTCCTTTTCCGTCAATGTTTGTTCGGTTCCGTTCCTCCGTTGCTTCTCAACCGTGATTGGTCGGATCTTATCCACATAGCTTATCTGATCATACTCAATGCTACAGTCATCCCATTGACGAAAGTGGATTCCAGTGTATTTGAACTCCTTTGTTTCAAAAGCTCCAAACTTGAATCGCTCTTCGACCCTCTTGAGCATTTGACGAAACTTCAAATCACCTCCCGCTATGCCGTCATCGACATGTATTCCCAACAGGCCATGGCATACAAGATCTTTCCCGCTCCCAGAGTACATGCCAAACACGCATGGGTCCAGTGGACACTGAACACACCCTTGTTTCAACAGCTCCCCCTTAAATTCATTGAACCACAAATATGGAGCGTCGATTCTACCGTATGCTCCTCCCTCTAGGAGCATTGATCTGTTGGGCCCATTTCTAAAGCCTCCCGGAGCTCTGGAACTGGATGAAGTCCAAGACATCGGCCGTCACCTTTTCCATGAAGGAAGGCTGTGCTGATGTCGAATGACAGCAGTTCCCATCTGTGACTCGAGATCCCCTGCAACACCATTGTCCTTCCATCCTTTGTCAAAGTTGGAGCATCGTTGCTAACCTCTTCTAGGCCAGGGTCCTCATATCCAATGATTATCAACCGTGCCTTTGCCTTAAGACCACTAGATGACAACTCACTAGGTTTCTCATCTCCAGATGGTGTTTTCCAGCTCAATAGCCATCGACAACGCATCAACGCATGTTCCGGGATCTGTCCTTGACTCACTTTCCGAACCGTGTTGTGGTGCAACCAAGCCTTAAGCTCTTTGTGTTTAGCCAAAGCAAACAACCTTTGTTCCTCATCACCAAGATCTTTCAACCGGACTTCCACCCGTTTCTTGCGTTGTTCTGAGGCTAGGAATGCTAACGAGTCTCCAGAATGCGTAGATGGCTCTGTTGCTCCAAGTGTGTCCCAACCATCACAGCCTGGGGTCAAATCAATCTCCCAAAACTTCGCCCCCAAACCAACCATTGGCTCAACAGTGTCCCCAAACAATATCTCATCATCACTCACCAAATCACCGTCTTCTGGGACTGGAACATGAAGGCCATCATTTTCTGGATTGGGCTCTGCTTCAGGAATTTCCTCTCCTTCAGAAGGAGCACTCGGCAAGCTTGGAGGTTGTTCCGGTTCAGGAAGACTGGTAGTATCAACATTTCCATCCATCAGCAAATCATCCCCTGTAGGAACTTCACTTCCCAAATCAAAGAAATCCTCATGGAGTGACCTTTTCAACCACTCAGCTGGAGTCTTAAGAGATTCTTCCGACGTTGACACTGCCTTCCATTCCCGAAATGAAGCTGGTCGCAACTGTTCGGGGCTCGCTCGAATTAGCTTGTTGGCATGGGTCAACCAAATCACTCTAAGACCTTCGGCCAACACAATTCTAGCTGGACCGTACCATCTGCCTCGCTCCCTCCTAAGGTTACCCCCTTTACGTCTCCAGTACAACACCCAATCTCCAACTTCATATTGGTCTCTTAGGGGTCTCCCTCTGCGAAGCAAAGCTCGTCGAAGACTGCTACAGTTGTCGGCTTCCACAAAAGCCTTTCGAGCACGGCGGAACTGATCTCCTTCAGCTCCCTCGCTTTCAGCGAGTTCGTGACTCGCTGTCTCTGTTCCAGAGACTATCGAAGCTGGAAGCCTCCGAGCTACCCCAAGAACTGCCTGCTCCGGAGTGTAACCATTGACACGTGACATCATGTTCTTTGCAGTAAAAGCTTGTCTGATGGCAGCTCGAAAACCCTCAGCTCCTCGGATGGGACACTCTTGGTCCATACGGTCCAGCATTCGCTTTATCACTTTACCATGAGCCTCAACCCTTCCTAGTTGCCAATGAGAATCAGTTGCAGTCATCTTCAACTGAATGTCCTCCATCTGCATCCTAGACAACCATGCCTCACTAGTGTACTCTTTTGCAGGATCCAAGTACACTTCTTTAGGGGGTCCGGCCCAAGATAACCACATATCTTCAAAGCATGCTATCTGCGCTTCGGCTCCATCCGCACATGGTCGTCCCAAATGAAACAAAGTACCCTCATCCAAAAAGTGCATAAAACCAAACTCCTCACCGATACTGTTTTTCCAATAGGCTACATCAGTTCCAACCACCTCGTTAAAACTCAACCGATCATGAATGGCGGCTGGACGTGCAAGCGCAAAACCTCGGCTGGACTCTGAACAGGCATCGCACTGAAAATCAAGAGCACCGGCAATGATACGAGGCTCAGCATGTGTATCCTTCAGAAAACGGGAGAACCGCTGAGGATCAGGGTGACCCATTCGATGGTGAACTCTTTTGATCCAATCACGTTCCATTTGATTGAGACCAAGAAATGCGGGACCATGCTGGGCAACACTTCTGGGAGGATAACCAACTTCATAATCAGCTCTAACCCCATCCCCCTTCTCAGCTATTTCTGGTTCACCACCTTTGTGTCTCTTCTCCTCATCAGACTCCCCTTCATGTGGCCGTTTCAAACTCGACCGAACATTCTCCCTCGGCGATCGGTTCTCATGATGATCCATCGGCACCGGAGACTCTGATTGCACGGAAACTGGCAGCGACGGTCTGCTTGGTCGAGAGACACTGTCACGGGTTTTCCCAAAAACAGTTATGCACAACTTCGCAGGTTTTGACTTTCTGATCTGCTTATACTTTGGCAACTTGAACCATTCTTCGGGGTTCCCCAACTCTTCGACCGTTCCCCGCTCACGATGTAAAATCAACGTGTGTCTCAACGGAATCTCAGCTTGATCAAGACCACACTTCGGTAAGCGAAAACGATCCGTGCCTCTGCAAATTTCTACTGACCGGACATCAAGAGTGCTACAGAACGCTTGGACACTTTGAAACAAAACTTCCCCCTCATCCAACACTACTGTCCCTGCCCTGGGTGCCCTTTTCTCAACATCCTTAAAAATGTCCTTCAAACGTTGTCCTCGGGCCAACTTATGAACAGGGTCTTCCAAGGGTTCTTCTGCACTCTCCACACCCGGCCGGTGACCGCGACGCCGTTTGGTCTTGACTTTGCTGACCACAGTCATCTGTTCGGCAACATGGGTCGGATCATCCTCAAAACACCATTCTTCAATTTCAAGTGGCAACTCTCTCGAACCAACACTTCTCTGAACAAACCAACAAACATTCTTTGCAAAACCATTGGAGTATCGAGCTGAGTATTCTGAGAGACTGACCCACTTACCGAGATATCGGACCTTGCCTTCTATTCGTTGATGCGTGTGCCGTTGCTTGCAATAGCGTGCGTCTAAGCACTCATGCATTTCTCTGGAAGTTGTTCGGACTTTGGTTCGTTTTCGCAAATAGTTGTTACCTGCCGGGACCTTCAACTTACCAACCTCACACATATCAAAAACAGCTTCAAAAGTACCAAGTTTAACATCCACTAATTCGGGTTGATCAAACGCAACAGAACCTTGTGGCTGCTCCATGTGAAAATGATTCCCGGTCTCAATCTGAAACTCATAAACATCGTTGCACAAACTCAGATGTTGTCTCTGTTCCGTTCGTTGGTTCATGATCTTGAGGCAGGTCGATCTGCTCCGGCCCATGTTGAGACGACTGAAGTTGCCCCATGGGCCGCATTCCGGAGACATCCAAACGTTCCTGGGTCTGGTTGCCTCCAGTAGCCTCCATAATGCAGATCTCCCCTCCTCTGTTCGCAGATCACCATCTTCTTTGGAAAACCTTCTGGCCCTCAATCCCATTTGGCTTGCTACTCTGGTCAATCTAGAATCAGGTGAACAATAGATTTCCAGGAGATCAAGTTGACTTTTGCCAGGTTTCTGGGAATAAGGTGATCTGCTTCGTGGTGCATGGACTTCTTGTGATACTGTCTGCAGGGTCTCCATGCTAGCTTTCAAGGCATCGGCAACACGGTCTAACTCATCTCGCAAACTACTTCCCGAATTCAAGGCAATCTGAGTGGACATGATCTCACCAAGCTCATGCATTGGACCCGGCATCACAAGACCTGAATTGGATGGGTCGTTCACTTCTGGCGCACCCGGTCCAGTTCGCGCTGCAACACTGCCATCTTCAACTGGAGCTGAGCTTCCTTGTCGGCATCCGTCTGATCCATCTGGTCCTCCTCTCCAGTCTCTGCCAAGCTTCTCTTCACATTGGTTGGTCCGGAGACCAGAGTGAACTCTGAACTGTCCCCGGAGTCCATCATCTTCTCCTTGGCCATCATCTTGGTCTTTGTCTTTGGTGTCGACTTCGTCTTCGCTCCTTTCAAAAGATACTCCTCTGGATTGAGAGCTCGAGCATAGTTCTGGAAGTTCAGCGCCCATGGTGACGTCAACCTCGTCTGGGCAATCATGTAGTCCAGATATCCCGGATCCAGTCGAGCTGCATCCACGAACTTCTTCCCTTTGTGCTTGCCGTCTGGCAAGATGTGTTCCCCCCATTGCTCCATGGTTGTCACTCCGGGAGGGCGTTTGATCTCCTGCTTCTTCCCTTGGACATAGCCCAGAGTTGGATCCTCCGGAAAGGGCAGCTCTGCCGTCGATGGGAGTGGAAGCAAGTTCCTGTCGAGACTCTCTGGTCCATGTCGAGGATAGGCCATGGCTGTTGGTGGATTGCTTTCGCGAATTGGTACCTCTTGGTGCTAGTTGTGATTGAGCCACTTCAGCTACATCACCGCCTTGATCGCAAACTTCGTGACGAGCTTCAAGACTCAAGTGGTAATAGTCATGGTTCCGATTCGATTTGAGTTCTTGGGTTTTGGTTGGTTTCCTGTTCGTTTCAAAGTCCGCTACATGAGTCACAACTTCCCAAGCATCGGCTTTAGATACTGACATTGCAGCATCACACGCTTCCAAAACTTTCGCAAGGTCAACAGTGAACAATCCTTTTGATGTGATCTGCAGTGGAACCTCTATCCCGTTAGCAGAAAACCTTAAACATTCCTTGTGTGTGCACACATCGGCTGCAGTGGCTTTCAGAAAGGCATTGGAGAGCAAAAATGGAGTGTCCCCCTTAACAACCTCCAACCGCATCCATCGGGAACCAAAGGGAATATACAAAGCACCAACACTTGACAATGTCCCATTGTTACCAAACCTAAACACAGTTTCAGAAGCTCCCCAGTGCACTTTCGATTGCACAGCCATCGGAAGACTCGACAGCAGCCTTTTTACCTTTCTCTGACCGATCACAGATTTGCTAGCACCGGTGTCAATGATTGCTGGACATCCTACCTCTACACTCAAAATGGGATGATCATGAATCTCACCAGTCCTGCGAACACCACACACCCCCCGCAGCCTCTGCTCTAACCTAGCAACACTGAGATATCGGTCAAGTGCAGGAAAAGTTTTCTCAGTCATAAAAATGAATTCCTCATTAACATGGGATCCCTCTTTCTGAATCCCCAAAATTTGAAGCTTCGGGTGAGCAACGGTGTCCTGAAACTCCTCTCGGGCTAAGAGCTCTTCCAAGGAGATCGGAACGGACGTCGGCGGCGCATCATCAAAGACCTCATCCGTGTCGCCCTTCTCCAACTCCATGGTGACATTCACATCGGCGCTGTGACTTCCTTCTTTGCCTCCACGTTTCGGGCACTCCCACTTCCAATGGCCCTTCTGGCCACAAATCCGGCAACTGCTGTTTGCGATCCTGTCTGCCAACGTCTGGAAACGACGTTTTCCGTAGCCCTTGGGTCCAGCACTGAACTTGCCTTTGCGATCTCCTTTTCCACGACTCTTGGACGGCCAGAATCCTCTTGACCTGATCTTGTCCCGAATCCGGGCCCTAGCTTCACTGTAAGCTGAGAAGCACAAGCTCAACTCTTGGCTCTCCTGCATGATGTCTACCAGCTGGTCATCATCGCCCTGGTCTGCCATCATCTGAAAGACAGCCTCCTCGTCCATGTGATCCTCAGTCTCCCAGGCGGCCATTGCATCTTCTCCTTCATCCTCTGCCATGTTGGCTGGGTAGATCTTCTTCCGGCCATCTCCGGAACTCCCATTGCCAACCCCCAAGACTTTGGTTGCCAACGATCTCATCGCATGCTCCACCTTCGAGAATGAAAGTTCGCCTCCCGACATCGTGAGCACCTTCTTCTTGTCATCGGGTCCCAAAGCACTCTGACGAAGTAGCACAAAGGTTTGCATATCCTTGACTGCGACATCACCCAACTCCTGGAATGCAACCTTCAAGCGATTCACATAGCTCATGTTCGTCTCGTCATTCTTCTGGACCACGCGGTACAACGCCCGCTCGAACTTGTCGTATGTCTGGTGCTCTGCTGCTTCCTCCCAGGAAGCCACTGTCTTGAGGAGAAGCTTCACCCCCTGTTCTGGATCTGCCAGGAGAGTCGGATCCAGGCTTTTCACCTGTGACCAGGCTGTCCCCTTCATCAAAAGGGCTAAGCGAGGGGCAAGCATGTGCTTGTCCTTTGCAGGACATATTCCAGCCAAGAACTTCACCTTGTCAACGTACTCTTTCGGGTCATCACCCGATGGGTCGAAGGATGGGAGAATGTTCCACAGTGCATTCTGATTCTGTGGTCGGTCTTCCGAGCCGGTTCCATTGCCATTGCCCGACGAAGGCATGGTTGCAAAAGTCTGGTTCCTTGCAAAAGAAACTTGAATTACCGGGGCCCACTACCTCACCAATGTTTCCACGGGAGATGCCCAAAACCAATTATTAAGGAGTCCTCCTTACGGGAGGCTCCGCTACCAATGTGAATCTTATCCCTTAAGATGATCCAATTCCTTACCGCCTGACACCCTGGTCTGGTCTCTTTCCACCGTCCGTAGCAGTGACTCCGCTTCCCACCCTCCGCTGAATCCGAGTGGCGAGGCGTGAAGGAACACTTCAGGTCAACCCAGCTGGACACCCCAACAGAACTAGGGAGTTTGACAATATTTGTATACATGTGTATGTAATGAGCATATGTAATGTGTACACGCAAGCACCCAAGGTTCTGCGCGCCGCCAGCCCTGCAAAAAGAGTATATTCTCAGAGCATGCACTGATTTGTATTTGGCGGTATAGAGACGGGTTTGAACCAATTGTACACTTTCATGCCAATGTGCATTTGTCGCGCCTTAGAAACAGAAAGAAAAGCACAGACAAACCACGCAGCGCCGATGCACATTCAAGAAAGGAACACACACACACACAAAGAACACACACATGAACATAAAAGTCAGTTGAGCCCTTGAATCGAAGAAACAGCAATGACTCAACATCCAAAGTAAAAGAGATGAACATGTAAACTGAAAAGAAAACTGTGAAAACACACAATACTGAAAATACTCATGATGTTGAAGATGATGAGAGCAGCAAGGACAGAATACTAATATGTTGAGGACGTGAAGAATCCAAATAATCAGACAATTCAAGGAAGACCTGTCCCAGCAGCTGCATTCCGCAGACCAAATGAAACCCTTCCCAAGTCAACAAGCGGTCGCTGCAGTGTTTTTTCACTTTGATCCCTTTGCGTGTGGTTGGCTAGTAGCGGCAAGTAACATTATGCTGTGAAGTTAACGCAATTTGCGAAATTTGCAAGTCAACTTGAAGTGGTGCCTTCTTTGTGGCTTTGAGCTCAACATGACTTGTTGTTGCCAAGCTTTTTGCGTTTGTGGAGGCTGTGCCAGCCCTCTTGAGCCTGGAGGTATTCAGCTCCAGTTGATAATTTCCCAGCGCACAGCATCCCGTATCAAGCACTCTTTTCTCAAGTTCACTTGCGAGTGCGAAGAATTCGCCGCGAAAGACTGTCGCAAGGTAGCCTCTGTTGCCGGCCTGCTGGATGAAGGCAAGGACTTTCGAACAGTCGATGTTTGTCGCGGGACTTGAGATCCGCCAGGCCTTTCTGGTCTTCCCCTTGAGCCTGCGCTGAGAGACTTGCAGAGTTTTGTTGCTAGGAGAGTCACAGCGAGTTACAGAGTCTTTCTAATCTCTCAGAGTCTTTCCTATAGTTCTGTTGCATTCTATTTTAAGCTCCATTATGTTCTACTTGTTTATTATCAGAATATTATTGTTTTTTGAAGTTCCAAAAGCAGTTTGTTGTTTTGAAGTCTTTGAAAATAGTCAGAAGCCACCCACGGGGGCTGTATCCTCGTGCAAAATGATCTCCTGGACTCGCGGAGCAGGATCACAAACACAACCAGGGAAGACATTGAAAATTCTGTAATTCCTGGTGTGGAACCTGGTGAATTGGCTGTGGATGCTGTGCATGCATATTCTTTAGTCCTTTTGGTGCACTGCACTTCACTTTGTAGGAGTTCAATGATGGAATTTAAACCTGAGGCCTCCTCGATGGATCCATGGTGACTGGACTTTGTGGCGTAGTCCTTAGAGGACAGGCTTCACCATCAAATGGCTTCATCATGGATTCATCATGGATTCATCATGGCTTCCCTATGCTTCACGGGCTGTTTCTATCCGTTGCAAGACTTTCCAAGGCTCTGGAGCAGCACAGGCTTTTGGTCAACTCATAGCACGAACACATGAGTCGCGACCTTATTGCCACGCGTCAAATTCTGCATCCTACATCCTACAGCCAAGTCACAAAGTAAATGCAAAACAAGTTATTGAAAACTCTTGAACTTAGACTTAGTTGGTTTGAAAAAGGGTAGAAAAAGTATGGAAAGGATTGGAAAGGTATCAAAGTGTAGAAAGTCTCCTTTTGCGTCTCGCAGCTTTCCAGAGCATTTCTTCAGCATGGCAGCCTTTGATTTGTTCTGTAGGGCTTGTCATGGCAGCTTTCCTAGGATTGTGTTTAGAAGTTTAGAATTGGACGGAACTGTTTTAGCTTCCAAAAGCGTGAAGGAAAAGTTGTGAGGCAAAGTTGTTCCAGGTCCAAGTGAAGGAAGTGATGGGTGTTGTAATGTGTTGTGTGTAAAGGTGATGCAAAAAGTCAGGAAGGAGATGGGGTTCAGAATGGTCATTTAGTATGGGTTCAGGGTGTTCTCTTTAAATGGTGAGGATAGAATGGACTTGCCGGGTTCAATCCCGACTCCGGTGCATGCTACGGGGAAGATGAGGGCTCGGGAGTGTAAAATATTTGTTGTGCGCCGTGTTGCTCCTTCTTGCCATTGCAGAAAAAAGGGGCTTCGGGAATGTGGAGAGGTGGAGGAGGGCTTGGGGAAGCAACAAGGATGAAAAAGGTGTGTGTGTATATATATATATATATATATATGTCGTACACGGAACTTTCTTGATGTTGGGGATGGAAAAAATCTGGAGACTGGAGGTGGTTGGTGGAGCAGAGTTGTGCGCAGTAGAAGTATGATGTGACTTGCTTGACATTTGAGAAGCCCAAAGAGGTTTTGGAAGCCAATATTTGGTGAGGATGAGGAAGGACGATCTGGATGTTTAAGAAGGAAATTGGAAAGACAAAGGAAGCAGCAAACGTGACTTTCTTTGCCAAGTTGGAAGCGCAGATAGTGAAGGAAAAAGGTACATTGGAAGTGAGGATGGTGGATACATGTAGGAAGGTGTCGGGTTGAGGAAGCAAAATACATGTGGGAGGTAGTTGCACCGAATGGCTTTTTTGCTCCCAGGGAGGATGAATACTTGTGTGTCATGGGTCCTCACAAACTTATTTGGTACAATTCCGGTTGTGTTGGCGGCAATGAGGAGACTGTCACCTCCACTGTCTTCGAGGATTATATTCTAGTAATTAGTTTTGGACTCCAAGATGGCCTAGAAGCTGAATACTCTGTCGCAGAAGCGCTCACTTGCTATGGCGACGGCTCGGCACACTGAACAGACTATCTAGGTCATTATAGGTCTAGACCTTATCGTTTTGATTCATGCTTACATCAGGGAGGGTGCGCTGCCGTACAGACATGCGCACGAGCACTAAAGATGTGAGCCACTGTCAAACTATATCAATTCTACCTAATTTTAAACATGTATTTTCACTTTTTTGTAACTGTTGGTTTCATAGCTTTATCCAACTCCCTAGAAATGATACACCAAAAAGCTATCCCGAAACCGGAAAAAGATGCGGCCCTCCAAGAATTACTCTTGACGCCCCCTGAGCCCACATCCAGAGTGGGTGATGACGATCATAGTCTCGATGACAGCCTTGGGTGCGCGCTACGTGTCCATGCTGCCTTTGCAAAATGAATTTCTGGTGTGTGTGTGTGTGATTGTGCATGTGTTTCTCGGAATAGCAACTTTTATCAAAATGGCGTGCGTGCTGATCCGCAATTTTACGACAACAAGAATTGAATAGTGAGTCGATTCCAGGGTGATAGTCTCCGCACTGTTTGGTAGAACTACAACCAAAAAGACGGTGGCTTTTTGACACTGCTCTGTGTTCAATGGGATTTCACTGGGTTATTGTTTTCAAACCAGTTGAATTCACCGTTTCAGGGTGGCCCAGTAACAAGCACGTGCCCACAATGTAATCACTCTCAAGTCGTAGGTGTTCGCACCTTTTTTCTAACTGGCAAACGTGGGTAACCTGCCAAAAAATAGCGCAGCATAGCTCAGGAATGGTAGGTCTCTGACAGCGGCTGATTCATGGCGAGGAACCAAAACTCTTCACAGTATCTGACCAACTGAGGCGTTGTCCGTTCTATCGTGATGTAATTCCTCGACTTGCCAGAGGTTGGAAAGTCCTGGGTTTCTCAAAGAAGCTGTTTGAGAAAATGAACAGCCACTTGGCCACTTAGTTTGGTTCCAATTTTGCCATTTTTTACATCTTCCATGAATTCATATGAATTCCATTCCCTTCGTGGCAGCTTTTCAAGAGGCGGCTTGACCTCTGGCTGGTTTGGGACTCAGCTTCACTCAACTCACAGAGGTACCAGAATTTGCTTCTTGACAGGAAGGATTTGCTTCAAAGTATCGACCTCAGCGCAGCGCCACAAAAGCGTTGAGTCACTTTGAATTCTTCAAATATCTCAAACATATCTATAGATCTACGTATATACATATATACATGAATATTTTTTAATGTTGCCGATGGTTGAAGGAGAGGGCTGTGCAATGATGGGAAAGGCAATAGAGCAAGAACAGGCATCAGACCGAATCAGACCACTGCAAGCAAACGGAGGCTACCATCAGAGGTATCATAGGTGAGAGTCAAACCATTTCCAACCCACTGCCAAATTTTTCATCAGGTTTCCGCCAATTTGATTTCGACCAGTTGGATCAAGACATGCAGAGGCATTGGATCGCAGAAACTAAAGGTGGATGTTCCTTGCAGTTGACCCTGATATATGAAACCAATTGAAATCATAACATGTTCTGTGAAGTCTTCTGTGAAGGTCCTTGCATGTCCTTGCAATCCTAAATCTTTGCGCAATGCAAACTGTGCCACGAACAGCATGTCCAAATGCACATCTTGATGCCAGCCTCGAGAGCATTCTGCCTACGACTTTGAACGAGACTCTTCTGAAGGACAGAAACTAGTCGCCCTAGGAGCCTAGGAGTCGCAGGGAGTCGCCCTTGTAGCCTGCAGTGCAATTTGTGAAACTTCGGTTATTTTGGGTTCACAGTTTTGGCTCCTCGAAGTGTTCGTTTTAGTCCATTTGCAGCACTGCTGATTGCAAAAAATGCTTGACAGGCTCTGGTTCGTACAGTCCTTGGCATGCCTTTGCCGTTGCTTATTGCCAATCATGTGCTGGTTAAGGCAAATAAGCTGATTTGCCTGATTTGCTTCCGGGATTTTGATTTTCAGGGTGCTGGCTGTGCTTAAGGCACTCAGGCAGACTTTGGCTACAAAAGAAAAGCCAAGCCCTCAATTCAGATTCTTTCCAAAGAAGATCTTTGTTTCGCTGTTCGGAGTACATCCATGATGAGCTCGTTTGTTCACTTGCAAAAAAAGTTCTTCCTTTCAAGTTCATGTTGGCTTTCGTGAAAACGAGAGTCAAGCAAGTCAAACATGCCCCTGTCATAGGGCGTTGTTTTTTGAACAAGTTTTTGGAATCTCCATATATGTGTATATATATATATACACACCTATATGAATATACATACTTATAAATATTGCGTTTGATTGTCTTTGACCGCCTGAGTGTTTTGCTTGAGCTGGCAATTCCATGCAATTCTCAAGTAGCCCGTTTGATGCAAGCAGCTTGAGAGTTTGATTGTATATATACATTTTCTTTGGTTTTTCAGGTCTACCAGAGAACGGACATGGGGGAGTACTGTCCGTCGCTCTTCTGAGTTTTAGATGCACGTTTTATGATTCTTAGAGCATAAGTGTCTACAACTTGAGACTGCCTTCCAATTCCATCCGTTTTGAAGTTATGTTAAATGGTTGTCTGATGTTTTCTGGTCTTTCAGGCAAAGGTCAAGTGGATACTATGCCAATGCTTGCACCCAGGGATGACGCCGTGATCACAACTGCGACGGAGTGCTTGATTGCTGCAGTGCAGATGGGCAAGAGATGGAAGGGAACCTTCAATGAACCAGGTCGGCACAGGGATCGGGGATTAGCAATCAGAGCAACTGTTGGAATAATATGTTGCAATGAGAAGGCAACATGGGCAGCATTTGGCAGCCGAATTTTGTCAATTCGATAGCTTTCTGCCATGAACAATCTACGCCATTAAGGGATTGGGTCTGTATCTATTGGCGTCTCTGCTTTGGATTCGCCCTTCCCAACATTTCCAAACGTGCCAGGTGGATTCAGATACTGTGTGTGGGAAACAGATGACCAGGTCTGGAAGCCGAGTGTAGGAGCAGATCAGCGTGCCCCAGTTGCGCTGTCCGTCAGCAGGGCAATGGCAGGTATCCCAGCGAGGTTGTTTGATTGCGCTTTGATCAACATTTGTGAAGCATCAACCCAGCAACTATCACAAACTATCAGCAACATTGGCAACCACCAGCAACCTGTTTGTCCTTCACGTTCTTGCGTTCACCATGTGTTTCTTGGCAGACATCCATGTTGCAACATCTTGCAACATGTTGCAACAGCAACAATCCAATCCACGGACCACTTTCCCGTAGACTAGAATGTGATCCCTTTTTGGATACTTTCTCATTTCTTTATGTTATCGATTGTTCTCGTGATGTTTCACTTGTTCAATGCTACTCTACCGTTTTGTTCCTCATACGGCACTACTCGCTCTTGTTGTGTGTTGCGATGTTTTGGAGGTCTCATTCAACACGGCGGCAAATTTCTCACCTACGCCACCAATGCAACCCTATAGCTCGGTGTGCCAAGTGGAGAAATGGCAAAACTACACCAAGGCCAGAGGAATCGATTGGAGATCAATCTTTCTGTAGTGAAAAGGTGCATTCTGAATACAATATTTTGTTTTGGGATATTTGGATGACATGATCATACGAAGTTTTTTTTTGAGTTGAGGCACGTTTCGTGGGAAATCGTTGACTTTACATATACTGTACAAATGTGCGGCTGGAGCAGAATTCAACTTTTGCGTGGCATGATTTCCTCGTTGCTTTGTTCATGGTGCACTGGTTCACGGCATTTGCAGACTGAACAGAAACATGAAGCCAGCATGATGACGACAGGATAAGTTTCATAGGACAGCAGGGAAGATTCAGAGTAAGGAAGCACAGCTAGAAATCAATAGAGATCATGAAGTAAAATGAATGAAATCTGATGCGTTTTCCTTTTCTTTGCGACTCATGTCATGGATTGGTTGAACGGAGTTTCCGTGCGCCCAGACTTATGAGCTCGTCGGAGCAGGATTTTGTCGACCCGAAGGCTAGGGAGGAACTCACGGGAGGAACTCCACAAGGAAACTTTTGTGCCACCTGTGAATCCTTGTGACTCCTGGTGGAGTTCGTTGTGATATTTTGCGACACTGTATCTCGTGATTTGTGGAGTTCAAATGAGTTCAACACATTGGTCAAATTAAACCGTTGTCTGAGTATTCGTGTTGAACTTGTGTGAGATAGGGCTTCAGAACTCGCTTTTTCGTCTCTCTCTCTCTCTCACGAGGCGACTCGTGCTCATGCCAAAAGTATTTCTTTCTTCTCTAACGACAAAAATGAAATACATAGAAATACATAGAGATTCAAAGAAATGCAAAGGAATACATAGAAATACTGTAGTCATCTGTAATCAGAAATAGATAATAGATTTCTTCAGGTTTCATATTGTGATCACCCTGCACTGGGCTCCAGGCTGTGATCCGCAAGATCCAGGTTGCAGGGTCAATGGGTACTATGGCAATGGAGCGTCGCTGATTGATTGTGACTTCGCTGCAAGGGCTCAAAGGCAACAGATTTGAGAGCGCGGACAGTGCAATCATTAGCCCAGCAGTGAGAAAGTTAAGTCCATTACGGCCCATTGCCGCCTCGTTTTTCGTGCTTTCTTGTGCTGTTTTACTATTCTTCGCATTATATTTCTTCATTTGTTGAGGATGTATTGCTATTTTTCACATTTTATATCGTTTTATTATGTTTTTTGTTAATTGTTTGCTTTTGCCTTCTCAGAGCACGCTCTTTAGGCCGACGGAGATGTGAAGTGGACGCAAACTGCATCGGTTTCTCATTTCTGCCTGGCGATCAACTAGACCAGGAAGCTCGTCTTACGAAGGAAGCACAGCTGTGGAGCACAGTCACCCAGCAATGACATGACGATGAAAGACCCGTGTAGACAGTGCTACACCCAGTGCTACACCTGACAGAGACACCTGAAAGAGATGTAAAAATGGTGACTTTAGATTTGCAAAGACAAACCTTGGCGCTCTTAACTTTCACAAAGCCTTCGCGCACACAGAGAAATACCTGCTGCGGATTGCTGCGGAAGATCTGTGAAAGCGAAGGTAAAGAAAGACGGCGCGCCCCGCGTAAGATGCACAAAAGAATACAAAAGAGCTTTTGATCACCACTCGGTTGGTAACCATCCAACCAATCCTTGAGTAGTGGACTCAACTTGCAAAGTTGTTGGTAGGCAAATGCAGCTTGCAAAATGGAACCACCAAGCTATCAAGCACTGCTTGTCGATGACTGTTCATGGGTGCATAGAGAGAACCCCTTTAACAGTGAGAGGTGCCGCAGAACTGATGGCAAACCCATCCTCGTAGAAGGCAGTATCGCTTTTGACAAGACAAAGCTGAGAGGACGAATGCAGCATTGATCACCTGCTTATTTTAGATCATCTGCGTGTACCCAACAGTGAATTTCCAAACCAAGATTGATCCTTGTTGTTGTTCTCGAAGTACGGATAGCACTGGCAAGTCAATCTCTGGCTTCAATAGCGATCAGATTGATTTGTTTGTCCATTCTTTCTGCTGTCAGGCAATCAGCGGCTGCTTCGTGCACACAAATGGGTCCTATGTGCCGCCAAATTGGATTCCCTACGCAAGGGACTACTACAGCACCTCACTTGATTCGTTTGCGGACTCGACGATTCTCTAAAATTGGATAGCAAGTCGGTATGACTTGGTGATGGAGGTGTTTGGATAAATTTGGCAACAATTTGCTGAGAGGCTGTGATGGTGATGGAGGTGTTTGGATAAATTTGGCAACAATTTGCTGAGAGGCTGTGATGGTGATGGAGGTGTTTGGATAAATTTGGCAACAATTTGCTGAGAGGCTGTGATGGTGATGGAGGTGTTTGGATAAATTTGGCAACAATTTGCTGAGACTTGTTTCAACGAAGAGGCTGAGACCATAGCAGGCACAAGGACGAGCACTATGAACACTGCGGATTTCCGTGACTTTTCTAAGGCATAGGAGGTACTTCCTTCTCATCGTCTGCCTTGTGTTACCGCATTGCCTGGGCCTCAGAGGGTGCCAAAGTTGGGAAAGCGCTGCAAGCCTGATGCACCAAATATCACTAAATATGCAAAATTTAGATTTGAATACTCAAACCATCTCGAAACAGTATTCCCACAATTTCCCAAACCTACATTTTTCCCACACCATAACGGCTGGAAACTACAGAGCGACAAGAGTAGTCATCCAACAGCGGATTCCATCTTTTGACCCGAGTCCTCAACTCCCCCCAGGTCCAATCTCGAAATCCATTTCCATAGCTTCATCGCAGCCGCAGACCTATTGGTGCATAAGTTGTTCTTCATGTCGTCGTCGTCATCATCATCATCATCATCATCATCATCATCATCATCATCATCATGATCATCTTCTCTGATTGTCATGGTCATCCCCGTCGTCATTATTATCATCGTCGGGGTCATCACCAGCATCTGAAAGTTCATCATCCTTTGGGGTCACCAACGTCCTACCAGCTTTGTCACAGTGATGCACACAGTATATGAGCCCTATAGCAATGAACATAACAGTGCATCTTGTTCCCTTTAGGTGTGGCTTGCCTCTCTTCCTTGTTTTCCCTGCCTTTTCAAACCTATTGTTCACCCGCTTATCAAGTACTCTTTCCGCTGCTCGGCCACTACCGTAGCAATTTACCAGAAAAACTAGGAGATACTAACAGTGCAACTTCATTGGAGTGCCTGGGAGGCGAAATCGTTTCCGCTACTATGATCCCTCAACCTTTGTTGTCAAAGTTCAGCCCTGACGCCTCTGGAGTAACCATTTGGCATCCTACACCCTGCGTTTGCCATGGCTGAAAGCTGCTGCAAAAGATAGAGCAAAGCAGCACGAATGGTAAGCCATTTCAATTTCAGCTCGCAGGATGCACAGTCGCACAGTCCTTTGCATGTACTTTTCCTGGAAATGTGATTCCGTTTGGAAGCGAATTTGTTTTTGAACGGCAAAGAGCGGCAGCTACTCTTTTTTGTTTGCCTGTTCACAGATACATGCAGACATGTCAATAGTTTTCAGATTGAGGCATATCAAGATCCTACCTTGCCTAAAACTCGACACTCGGCGCAGGGGGAGGATGAGAAAGGCATCGGGACATGACCTGCAGATAATTGGATTCTCAAAAATGTTCATGTCTTACCTGTCAACAATGGAGCGTAGCAGCCAGCATAAAAGTGCCAGATACTTTGAGTACCAAGATATATCGAGAGAATGCAGTGAAAGCATGTGAAAACCATCTGAGATTCTGTACTTGCAACCCTGTGCCGGGTCTCTTTCCC
>VSDK01007764.1:136123-151894 GCA_009767595.1 Symbiodinium kawagutii | reverse complement strand
AATAAGGGAATATTAAGGAGACCTCATTCTCTCCCCATTTGCTCTTTTTATTATTCTCTTATTCTCTCCTTGTGTTCTCCATATTTTCTCCTCAATAAAGAAAATATAAGAAAATAGAAAGGAGAGAATAAGGAGAGAATTAAGGAGACCTCATTCTCTGCCTATTTCCTCTTTTTTGTTATTCCTTTAGTCTCTCCTTGTGTTCTCCCTATGTTCTCCTTAGAAAGAAAAAATAAGAAGATGGTAAGGAGAGAATAAGGAGAGAATAAGGAGAGAATTAAGGAGACCTCATTCTCTCCCTATTTGCTCTTTTTATTATTCCTTTACTCTCTCCTTGTGTTCTCCCTATGTTCTCCTTAGAAAGAAAAAATAAGAAGATGGTAAGGAGAGAATAAGGAGAGAATAAGGAGACAATTGAGGAGACCTCATTCTCTCCCTATTTGCTCTTTTTATTATTCCTTTACTCTCTCCTTGTGTTCTCCCTGTGTTCTCCTTAGTAAAGAAAAAATAAGAAGATGGTAAGGATCGAGAGAATAAGGAGAGAATAAGGAGAGAATTAAGGAGACCTCATTCTCCCCATTCGCTCTTTTTATTATTCCTTATTCTCTCCTTGTGTTCTCCATATTTTCTCCTTAATAAAGAAAATATAAGAAAATAGTAAGGAGAGAATAAGGAGAGAATTAAGGAGACCTCATTCTCTCCCTATCTGCTCTTTTTATTATTCCTTTACTCTCTCCTTGTGTTCTCCATATTTTCTCCTTAATAAAGGAGAAATAAGAAGATAGTAAGGAGAGAATAAGGAGATAATAAGGGAATATTAAGGAGACCTTATTCTCCCCATTTGCTCTTTTATTATTCTCTTATTCTCTCCTTGTGTTCTCCCTATTTTTGCCTTAGCCTCTCCTTATTCTCTTGTCTGCACACACACATACACATATGTTTGACAAATTCATTTGCTGCATCTGCTATGTCTGCCATATGTCTGCACAAAGGTGGGTTTTTTTGGGGGGCTAGCATATATATATATATATGATTGATATGACACACTAAGCATATCAGACGTTTTTATTGTAGCCGCGTTTCGTTTCGCATCTGCAAACGATAGTTAGCAGCAAGATTCTGAACAAATACATGTTTCTAATAGACTCTCCATGGGGAGTAGATTTCTCAAAAGATTTCATAAAAAGAACTCTCTCTTTAATATCAATTTCATGTTTTCTACATAACAATCCATAACTTTTCTTGTCATTATTTTTCAGCATTTGAAAGTGGTGCCACGAGGTGCCACAATGTCAAGACAGTGTCAGGTGATTGGCCTTGCAGCAGCCAGATTTCAGGCGAGGAGAGAGGCGTGGCCGATGCATTGAAAGACATTGGACAGCTATGAAATTTCGAAAATTTGAATCCATTTGATAGGTATATATATATATATATATGGAACAATCTTTTGGATGTGCGTAAAGTCATAAAATCTTATAAAGTCTTATCGGATCTTTGCAGTTCCTAGCATTGCAGGCCCGGACAGACACAAGACTCTCCGTTGTTGGCTTGATCCCAAGTGTCGAGATGCGAACCACAAAGCAATACAGTTTGCAACAACTTTGGAATGCAAAGCTTTGCGACAAGAAAGCAATACAAGGCTTGCCTTTCCCTCGTCATTCTGAGCCGAATTTGTTGCCTCAAAGGGTATTTATTTGTACCACCAAAAAAATAATCCTTTCCTCCTAACACCAACACCCCCAATAAAGAAAGTAGTGTCCATTATATAGGTTTTTTTCTTTTTTGTTAGCCCTGCGCTATTTATTTTCCTAATCGTCTACTTGAACAATTAGTATACGAGGCAACCTCTCGTAAGAAAGGTTTTACAAAATATAGAGAAAACTAGTCCACCTGGGGGTATTTTTGATTAAGGGCACAAAGATTTTGAATTTGATATTAGGGGTTGGCTTGCCAGAGCTGGTTTTATTTTTTTTTGAAATTTTTATTAGAGATTTAAAAGGAACAAATCACTAGGCAGTTCTAACTGTTTATTCAGATTTTTGATTCAATATTAGGGGTTGGCTTGCCAGAGCTGGTTTTGTAATTCTCTATCATCATTTGAATTAAGTATTTAATTGAACAGGAACCGCTAGGAAGTTCTAGATTCTAGTTTTTCATGTTAAGGTTGTAAATTCAATATCAGGGGGTTGACCGTGACCCCGTAACAATATCTAATAATGACTTTCACCCCTAAACAAGTACCCTGGGTGCTTTGTGTTAGGGGGGGTTAGTATTGGGGGGAAGAGATTGTTACCTATTGCGTTTGCTTCACATATTTGATCGGTCATCATGCTGCAACTTATAATTGTATTCACTTTGTCGTCGCATTCCTGAAAGCCACATGATATAGATAGGTGTTCTATCAAGATCAAAATCACGGTGTTTGGATGATTCAAGAACATGCACACACTAAATGGTTTCAGGAGCAATGCACGAAATGCAAGGGAAGGTCTTACCAAAAATTGTATGCGGGAAACGGCTTTGCTTATGCTGGCGAATACTAAGATCTGTGATACTTCTGAGATTTTCTGAGTCATTAGAACAGAGTTCTTTGTTCATAGCGCAGGTGTAAATGCTGGAGCAAACACGCGCACAGAGCCTGGACGAAGATTGAAGGCGGGACTCAATGGTAGCCTGACAAACATGTGCATCAAGCATCATCAAGCTGGATGTCTGCCTGGAAAGCTTCAAATGGAAATGCTTCGCGGAAGCAAAGATTCAAGCTGCACTTCCGCGCTGAAGGTCACGCTCGAACAGTTTCCTGTTGCCAGGCCTGATGCCTGTTCTTGAAATATGAACATGATGAATTAATTATGAATGATTTCACAGTTTCGGACACTTTTGGACTTTCTAAAGAAACTTGTCTATACGCTTTGAGTCTTTAAGCCTTTTTCAAGATGTTTTTGACCTGAGTTTGAAATTGCTCAAGCGGGGCTGTCAGTTCCATAGTATGAAATTGCTGTATGCGTTTCACCATGTTTCACCCACTTTAGGTTCGAGTTGGACAATTTCTTCGTCATTATCCAGTTCTTCATGCCAATGTTGCTGGTCCTCGGGCATGGTTCTTAGAGATGTTTCTGTTATCGAGATGAATGCAACGTTGTGGAATTCCGAGAACTTGCAGAGACAAACTCAAATAGGATCCTGTGGGAACATGTGCCAGATTACGGCATGGACACGAAGTCCTTTCAACTTTAAGCAATTTTCATTTGTGTGCCGCTTAATGGGTCTTGCGTGAAATTAGCACTGTCAAACATCAATGAAAATCCACAGAGACATGTCACGTCAATTGTTTGCATGTTGTCAAGTTGTCATGGTCATAGGTTACTATCTTTCCTGCCATCGTCATTTCCAAGTTTGCATTGTAGAATTTATTCAAACATTGTCAGCATGTTTAATCCATTGCCTGGCTGTTACTTCACTGATGTTCGTTCCACATGAGACTGAGGTGGATTTATGCCGTGTCGCTCATGGTGCGTGAGGTGGTATACGAAAAGCAGGCAGGGGTCCAGGGAAAAAAAACATGAAAGACAATACCTCATTGCTAGTTCCTTTTAATTTTTCTCTGAGGGAGCAGAAGGAGACAAGAGAGTCAGATAAGAACAAACCAGTCCTGCTGGTTTTCAGAATTGTAAAGAGTATGACAACCGCTTTATGCAGAGAAAATTCTAGATAGTGAACTTGGTCGTTCAACGAATTCAAATGTTTGAGTAATTACAAGTTGTCGCAACAAGGCACGACAAAATGGTTGAGCACGAAAAAAATCTCCAACGGCATATCACATGATCGACACTTTGTTGCGGTCGATAAAAGTGCTTAATGCAATAGCACCTGCACATTGCTTAAAGGGATGTGAATGTAAAGGAATGTGAAAGGGAGAGAAAGGGAGAGAAAGGGAGAGAAAGGGAGAGAAAGGGAGAGAAAGGGAGAGAAACGGAGAAAGAGTTGAAAGGGAAAAGTTGAAGTTGAAGAAGTTGAAGAAGTTGTTGAGTCGGTGAGTCCTTGAAGTCTGTGACGCCACTTCCTCAGGAACGTCTCAAGGACGTCATGCGAATCCAAGGCCTGAAGACCTGGGTACGGGAACCCAGCAGGAACCCAGGTGGGAACCGATGAAAGTCATCATCATCATCATCATCATCATCATCATCATCATCATCATCATCATCATCATCATCCTCATCATCATCATCATCATCATCATCATCATCATCATCATTTGGGTTGGCCTTTGCCACAGTGCATCGACCTTCTCTTGGCCTCAACAATGAAGCTTTCAACTTGCGGAACCTTATTTGATCTTACTTGTCCTTCTCTTGGCCTCAACAATGAAGCTTTCAACTTGCGGAACCTTATTTGATCTTACTTGTCCTTCTCTTGGCCTCAACAATGCAGCTTTCAACTTGCGGAACCTTATTTGATCTTACTTGTCCTTCTCTTGGCCTCAACAATGCAGCTTTCAACTTGCGGAACCTTATTTGATCTTACTTGTCCTTCTCTTGGCCTCAACAATGAAGCTTTCAACTTGCGGAATCTTATTTGATCTTACTTGTCTTGGAAAAAGGCTGAAGGTTTCCTAGTTGAGTGCCACAAGTCACTGATCGCAGATTTGAGCTTGTCAATTGTGCCTACGCATCTTGAGGTTTACTGGCTGAGCTGGGTCACGAGTGTGCCCTGGAGTGGATGAGTTGGAGCGTAGCAACTGTTGCAAGCAACTTAAAGCAACTGCTACAAACAACTTACAAACGTTGCAACTCGCAAACGTATCGGATCAAAGGTATTCAATGACTGTTACATGCTGTAGTGCCCTCGACGTATTCGTTCATACCATGACTGTCAGGGGCATCATGTGCTCCAATACAGCACAATGAATCAATCCTACAAGGACTTCGTAAGGACTTCGTAAGGACTTCGTAAGGACTTCGTAAGGACTTCGTAAGGACTCCTGATGACTTCTGTGATGTGTTTTTCCCGCTGAGTGAGTGGTGCTAAGCCACAAAGAGCTCTTACTTAATCTTACTTACATATAAATATGAATATCAATAAATAAAAATATATATATATGTATGTATATGTCCTTACATTTTACATGTTTTTCTTTGACTTGACGTCCTGACACAGGGAATGGTACAGTTGACTGGGCTGGTCATTCTGCTGGTATTTCTATTGAGCGTCGGCCAGGTGCGCAAGCCCTGTTTGTGAATGCGAATCACATTGGCAAATCCCTTTTGTTCATAGCAAATTGTCACAGCACTTCACATTGGCAAACTTGCGACCTCTGTGGCCAGTGCAGGATACTGCATTCTTGTGGTACCCAATAAATTTCCTGACGTTTTGTCCAGTGTTTTTTCTACCTGTCCATCCTGTCCTACCTGTAGCAAAGGTGTTGTTTTCTTTTCCCCGACCGCTACCAGGCTAGCTTCTGGGAACCTTGGTATGGTTCCAGGGTTGTTTGTGGACCCTTCTGTGTTCTGGGCTCCAGGGACCTGGGTTCTGGGAACATCTTGGAACCTTGTTTCTGGGAACTGGCTTTCCTAGAAGCTTGGTGTGGTTCCAGGGTTGTGTGGGGATTCTGGGGCTGCTTCTCCGTGGGTTGCTCTCTTCTGGGTTCCAGGAAGCTGGGTTCCGGGAACCTTCGTTTGGTTCTGGGGTTCTCTAGGGCGCCTTCTACGTGGGTCACTCTCTTAACATCCGCTTGCTGGAGCTTTCGCATTGCCAAAAGCTCAAAGAGAGGAAGTCCAGTAGTAGCTAGCGAAAACAAGAGGATTCTTGCTATCAGGGGTCGTACAGGCTGGCGTATTTTTTCTGCGGCATTTACCATTGGGGATCTCACGTGGGGTTATTTTGCAACAGGGAACTACTCAACTGATCTCACCAGTGGGTATTGCGCTACTGAGTGTTTTTTTTTTTTGCGTTGGTGATACCAGTGAAGGATGTTCCGTTTCGATGTCCGTTGTTTAGCCCCAGGTTGTGGTTGTTGTTGTTGTTGTTGTTGTTGTTGTTGTTGGTGGTGGTGGTGGTGGTGGTGGTGAATGGTTTGTTTGTTTGTCTGCCTGCCTGTCTGTCTGTCTGTCTGCCTGTACTAATCTATTTGTTTGTTGAAGCGGTGCCAGAGGAAGAAAGAACGCGCCAGGTAGTGGAGCACAGTGATCCCACTGTGCTATTTATGTTCTTCTGGCTCTACTCTTTGTCGTTGGTGCCCCAAGAAACACAAGGATGATTGCTGCAGCCATGGCTGGTGGTGTGATTGATTGAGTACAACTCATACTCATTACGAAAGTTAGCGGTAGCTAGCTGAAGTTTTTTATTGCTTTAGCAATTGTAAGGGAAGCCCCCCCCCCCCCCCCCCTCGGGCTCAACTCCGCCCAGGGCCCTTTGGCTCGCTACGCTGCAGTACTTTTCTGTCGTACAAAGAACATCAAAGAACAATCCAATCATGCAATGATGGACATGGTTTTCTTTCAGTGACATGCTCTTATGTTTTTCTTTCCTCAGCTTTTGGACGCACATGGTTTTGCAACCGTCGTTGTAGTTTGGATGTAATATAAACGGCTTTGTTGCCTTTTGCAGCTTGCATTGTATTACCACGTCATATGTGCATCGAATTTTACCTACTTTTGCGTGGATCCCATCACATACCGTGTGGTTGCATGATCAGCATGCATAAAGCAGGGCTCTCACAGATACAGGTTCCCTTGCAAGAGCTATGGCACACTAAGTGTGTTGACAGAGTCTGTTGTGATGTCTTTTTAAACCACCTGCGGACACCTTAGCTTTCGTCCACCTCCCCCTGGGCCCTCAAGTCTTATTAGAGTTTTTTTTGATTTGCTTTACTTGCAATCAAATTATATAACCAGTCCTATCGACCAGTGATGATCACGGTGACGCAGCAGCATTTGTCATCATTGTCACGTACCTGTGCACCCTGTATGACCGCCTGGGTATTCTTAGCCCCTTACGGATTGGGAGCAAGGCTCAGTAGCCATTTTCGCAACGCATGTAACGCATGTAACGAATGTACTGAGAAAACTCAAGTACTTACTTACTTGAGGTGTCTTGACGCATGACTCTTATATAACTTATGTATACTATTTTACTATACGACAAATTGCGCTGCGGTGATGTGTCAGCAAATGTGTCAGCAATGTTTGTGACTCTTGGGTCTGCATCTCTCTGTGGGGGTCCGGTTTGTGATGGCTAACGCCGACATTTCAATCAAACTCAGACGATGCACCCCCCGCCGTCCCAAAGTACGGGCGGTTTCATGAAATGGGAATCCTTGCATAGATTAGGGATGATTATTTTGAAAGTTGGTGCGATATTGTTTGTAGGTTGGCTTTTGCAGGCTTCTTTTCTGGCTCCTTGTGGTTCCGCCAAAAATCGTAGTCCCAGTTTGACTTGTGTCATCACATGTCAGGATTTGATTTACCTGCAAATGCTGGTATCAGAAATAGGCCTTTCATGCACATTCATATTCTTTTGCTCTACATCATCGGCTGACATGTGTCATTATTTTGATTCATATGATTGCAAAATTTGGGATTCGAACATTGAGTCAAAGGCTTAAACATGTGTATGAAAGAGGTAAGAGGGATTGAGAAATTTGAAGTGTATCCTTCCAAGCAACGTCCGCCTAGCCTAGCACCTACACATGGCGTCTTGACATGTCTTGACGTCCCGTGCACTGACTACTCTAACTTTCTAGATTTGAAGCATCTCTTGCAGTTTTAGGATGTCCAATAATAGTTTCAGTGTCTTATGTGTCTTGCAAATGGAATGATAGTCAATGATCAGGAAGACAAATCCAGCCGTTTTGCGAAACGCTTGCAATGTTTACAGCGTAGTGGGACGAGGTGGCCTGAAATTGCAATTTGTCATGTCGGTTCTGGCGCACTTTAGTCTGGGTCCTGTCCAACAAAAGGGAGGTGCGGAAAGTCGCTTTTGAATGCTTTTGATGGGGTTGGGACGTTGTTGATACCGTGCTTGATTCCATGAGCGTTGCTGACATATGCTGACATAATTTCTAGCGTGCAAACCAGACCATCGTCTCTTGACAAAAAGGCAACATGTTTCGCTAATTTGCACAAACAGGAAAGATACGAAAAGATGGGAGGGGGGGGTCATGACATTGTGTTCTTGTGCCGTTTGTTGCACATGTTCAGATCCCGCTTCTCATAATCTTGCGGAGGGATACTGTACCATCTCCTTTGGAGCATCAATGCCAGATACACGTTGGGAATTGTTGGGACCGCTGTATGGCAGTTGACGCCGAGCGTTCTAAAACAAAGCAGACTCAGCGATCGGAAAATGGAAACGTAGAGAAAAGTCCCGCTTAGAGAGTATTGTCCGTGCTCCAATGGGGGCTAAAATTCCAGTCCTGTATGTTGAAATGCCGCACGGTTTCCTTTCGAATGTGAACGTTTGACTGAACGTGCTCACTGATCACAACTGTCCAGTCCTAAGCACGGGGTAGGGGTTGGTTTTGGATTGGGAAACAATGGGAGGTGTTGGGAAATGTTGGGAATGAATTGGGAAATGTCGAGAATGCATTGGGAGCTGGGAATGCTGGGAGTGGACGTTTGTCAGTCCATGCTTTGACCCTGCAAACAATGGATCAAGTTCGTGAGCCCTCGCGTTTCGTGACATCCAAAAGACATTCAAAATCATTCAAAAGTGTTCTAATTATAGTACTGGTATTATGTCTATAGTGTTTTCGGATGTGTTTTCTTTATTTTGGTATTTTTGGTTTGCCAACCCCCGAACCTGGGACACAAACCTGGCCGAGACCCTCTTGAAGTTTGACCCTGGAGGACAAAACCTCGAAGTGTCATTTCTGTTTCAACTGTTGGCCCCTCGCCGAGAAATTCGAATCTTATCGTGACAGGAATGGCACACCACTAAGGACTGTGTCTTTTGCGATGCTCGTGTCTTCATTTTTTTCGCGCGCCAAGGCTGGCCTACTGTGGTACCGTGTAATTGGATGTAGTATGATGTAATTTGATCATTTTCTCTGCAGTTTCCGCCCTGTGACAATACGAGGACTTGTTTTTGCATACTGCAATATTTCTCTGAAGCCTTTGCATTCGACATTGACAGATCCTAGAATTCGATTGCCCTGATTCGCCAACAGGTGGCGGCTGCTTTTGCAGGTTTGCTGTATTGGTCTCTTCGTTTGAAAAATGTTCGTTTCGGCAAGAAAAGCGTGCATGGGAAATCCGTAATTAAAAAAGTCAATTGTGGTGATCAGTAGTGTCATGAGCTGCTGTCATGAGCTGCGGTCTGAAGACAAGCACATCACTCCAATTCATACAATTTACGGTGATTTGCAAATCATAGCACACTGAGAATTGCTCAACTAAGGATGGCTTATATGTGCGGAACCCAAGTTTCTATTGCTACATGTTGGGTTCGTGTTTGTTAAATCAATCGGTTGGCAGAATTCTACTTATATTACTAATTATTGTCATGTATTTATTAGTTACTATGATTATTATTGTTACTATTATTATCATAATATGTAGATTATACACCTATATGCCAATGCTCCAGAAGAAATCCGAAGAGCAAGATGGTCAAACTGAAATTACGAGAGACTAGGAAGGTCTGCAATGCAATGGTTTCAGCTTCGGGATGGTCCTTGCATTTTGTAAACTTATGCACTTCAAATTTCTGACTCTGCTGGCAAAGTCCTGGTGTTTTTCCTCAAGAGTTCTACACAAAGTACTCGTACCCTGGATCTCGTTCCTCGTTGTTTCCTCGTGGTTCCTCCATTTGTGGTCCCCCCTGTCAGCTCCTTACCTTGGTGGAGTTTCCTGTGCCACAATGATGCAAAGTGTGTGCCGTTGGAGCTACCTTGGGCATGCAAGGGGCACATTCGGACACCCAAAGTGTTGCTCCCCTAAGACATGTCTAATGGTTAGCCTCGTGATGCTATGTGTTGCATGTTGCACTCGCAAATACTCGCACACACTCACACCCATCAACCTGTAGCAACACACACCGAGAAGACACAGCAGACATGTGGTCCACGAATGTCCACGATGTTTCATGTCATGTGTTGCTGTTTGTGTTACAAAGTGCACCTTTGGGAGCAGAGTAGAGGAACCAATGGCCCAATGGCCTGTCATGAAGGGCACCTTCGTTGAGGCCTTCGGCACTCTTCAATCAGTTTGAGGCCGGAGGGAGGGCAAGAAAGGCATAGAAAGGCATAGAAAGGCATAGAAAGGCATAGAAAGGCAAAAAAATCATCAACGGAGTTGAAAGTCTACGGAATCTACGGAGTCTACGGAGTCAAATGGGTAGAGAGTTGTGGTGTAGGTCATGTCACATGCACCGAACCGATTATTCCATGACCTTCCAGGATCTTGCATGGGTATATGCTGTATATGTATGAGACTGGATGAGTATGATCTAAACGACCTCAACGACCTTGGATCCATATATAGACCCAATATTTACATATCATATAGTTAATGTCAATGTATATGTTCTTAAAAAGTCATACACATTTCTGCAGCTGGATCCTTTGCGTTTTCTTTGCTTTCGTGAATCTACGCTCTATCTCATGAGAAGGCTGACAGGCTCATTCGTTACTACCCAATGATAGCCACTCTCCTTGCAGACTGCAACTGGGTACGGTAGGCGGCAACTTTCACACGAGTGTTGAAACTTATTGAAATAGGATGAATGGGTCCAGGACTCATCAGGATTCATCACTTGATCTCAGCTTGATCTCAGGAGACTTTGTCCTTGGATGACAAAAATGCCTTCTGTTTACTCTCGCCAACGGCTCTTGGAGATCGGTTCCCAGATGATCTTTGAACGCCCAAGTTGTGTGACACGCTCAACCAGATAGGTTCTTCGCAATCCGGTTTTCTGTAGTGACTTGAGTGTGAAATTTCTGAGGGGTTGGTTACAGTTTCGGCGTGCACCGTGTGACCTTTACACTATTGAAAAGCGCACTGGCTCAGACTAGCTCCCTAAATTGTGCAATTTCAGATATTCTGCCGCGGGATGGCGGGCGGGTCAAAGCTTAACATGAGTTTCTGTTTTCCTCAGCAGCATGCCAAAGATGTCAACACGAAATCAAAGCACAAAGAAGTTTCCCTAAGAGCTTCGAAAGGAGATGTTGAATCAGTTGGAGACTACTTTTCTTCACGCTGAAGGGATTGGCAAGGGGCATGGGCATGCATCTAAGGTTGGAATGCTTTACGTCGGCAAATGGGCCAGCTTCTTAGTTGCTCTTCGACTTGGAGTGTTTGTAAATCTTGAGACTCTCTGGAACATTGTCCCCACATGTTTAATGCCAACAAAACTTAACTTGTCTTGAAACAAGTTGAACACAAAATCAAATCATAATCATTCGCTATGACAGACAGCTTCCTTGTCTTTGTCTGCAGACAGAGAAACATGAATGTAGAATTCATGTGAAACACCTTGGCATGCATTGGTGTCTCATGACAGCGCAAACGATTGATGGATCAGATAGAATCACTTGTATGGCATGGAGATCCACAAAAAGCTACATCCTCTTAGGCTTGCTGACAGCTATCATTATGTATGGCATCATCGCAGAAACGTGTGCCAACTTGAAATCTTTGCTCATTCCACAATTTTTCAATGATAGTGACACCTGTTGAACTCAATTAAAACTACTCGAATATCAACGGACATTAAAATATCATTGAGCCTTTGGAGCTCGAATGCAGGTCCTTATGAAGGTCCTCATTAAGGTCCTTATGAAGGTCCTTATTGGCATACAAAGGAGACGCTAGATGTTGGGGCGCAGTGGAGCAATCTTTGGACGGCGTGGGGCACTGAGTGTACCGAGGGTATTCAGCATGTGCCCTGGTTGCCGCAAGAGTCAGAGAACAGCAGGCAACAACCGATGCACACTTACAAAGTGTATTCCCTCGTGTTTCACTGCAGTAAAGTCTTTGATGTTTCTATTTTTGGTTGTGACTAGATTGCACCAAGATCCCACTCAGCATCAGCTTGCCCATGCCGGGTTTGCTCCTGTGTGCACTGATCACGTGCTCTGACTTAGGGCCCCCGCCCAATATACTGATTCAGGGGGACTGGCCTTGGAAATGCTATCCGCGACCCGAGCCGGATCCAATGGTTGTGGTGGGGCCATGCTGGACACATGCTGTATGTTGAGGTTATTATGTCAAGACGTTATCAGTTTCATCTTACCAAGAATGACGTCTCACAAAGACATTCCAAAACGACGGACTCAAGAGAAACCAGAACCTCAAAAGTATATAATTTGTTTGATGGCACAATTTTGGGCAAGTTTTTTTTTTCCCTAAGACAAATCGATAAACTGAAGGTTTGTATATAAATGAAGACAGCTGCAACAACACACATCATGGACCCACATGAAACATATTTTAGTCGTCTGCTCACAGAGCGGGACAGACTGCGGAGTCCCATTTTGGGCCTTTGTTCAGAAAATTTCTCCCATTTGGGTGTATTAAAGGCTATAGATTCAGCGGAGTTTGGGCCAGAGAAATGCCAAACATCTCATGCCCCTGATCGGACCTGCGTTGGGCCTATGTTGTCTCATCGGCTTGTCTTGCGCCCATTTTGCTCTCCCCCGTTTTGGCTGCACAAGTCTTTCGCAGCATCATGTAGCACTTTCAAGTCAGACCCTGCGGACTGGAACCTCCAGACATACAAAATTTGCCTGGATGTTTTCTGAGCGGTTTGACTACCTCGCATGAAAGTTCACAGCATGATAGAGTAGAATTGTTGAATTCCAATGAATTCCTTATATTTTTGACTACTTTTGTACAATAAGAGAATATAGAACCCAGAACAAACACAGAGATGATGCCAGAACATGCTCACGTCAATTCCAGGAAGGGGCCAATGCCAACACTATGCCCGGTGAATCCTGGTGAATGCGGGAACTTGCCTCCACTCGAATTGGTCCACTAAGGGCGCCAGTTACCATCAGCGGAGCTGCGCCAACGGACAATCACAGTTTGGGAAACGCGCCTTGTTTGAAGTGAAGTGGGGTACACTGTGAGCCAGAAAAACTTTATACTTTACATAAACATATATATATATTATATAAATGCATATACTGTATGTACTAAACATGTACAACAATGTGTTAATCATCCCCTACACCAAAGAATGGATTTCAGTAGTGAAAGCTCCGCTCGAGAAGATATTGTCAGTAATGGAGGTTTCTTGCGATCCAGCTGCGCAAGACTTGAGTCGAGCTCATAGTCTGTGTACAGAGGATATGGTGTTCATGTTTTTTGAAGCCCAGATAAGCGATGTAAAGCATATTATCATATGAATCTTTGTAGGAAACTATAGAAGCATATGTACAACAACACGAACACCACGACAGGAACTCATGTGTATATATTGTATATTTGTATATAGACATATTTTGATCTATCTATCTATCTATCTACCTATCTATCTGCCGACCACGCGAGTGTCTTTGAGTATTTGCCCATTCTTACGTATTCTTATCATACAGTACCTGTATCGCACAGCGCAAACCAAAGCCTCTTAAAGCCTTTCGTATTTGCTATTGGTCTCTCCTGCACATCATGGCCTGTGTTGCTAGGTGTGTGGTATGCTGATTCTGGATTCCATCCTTTACCAGGCACCCTGTCACGTGGGAGGTGATTTGATGCTTGATTGGTGCCACGGTAGGATCTCGTATTGATTTCATGGGGCTATATAGAACAGATTGACTCCTTGATCTTTCGTTGTGCTATGCTGAGTTTCTATACGCTGTTTGTAGAGAGTGGCTTACGCTGAAGCTAAGTGAATTGGACCATCAATGCTGTCCCAAGCAGAGGTTGATAGTCACGAAACAGAGCTTTGCAGGTGGTGTGGTTTGCTGTTCGCTTCAATGCTTCTTGTTAGCCCCCAAGCATATCCAAGCATTCTACTCTCATCTCATTTGCTCTTTGTGTTGGCCCCCAATACACTGTGGACCGCAAATGCTGCTCACAAACACAGAAGCTCTCAAAAACATGCGCAGAAGGGACCAGCAGCAAAGGCTGACTTCATGACAGCAGTGATGCAGATTCTAAGTGTTGAAAGCAGCCACAACTTGACAAAGCAACACCAGCAACAGCAAAATCAAGGAAGCAATGTTTGTGATGAATCACGGACATTGTACATCATTTTAAAATATTGTGCGCGTGCATTTGTCTCGGTGCAATCAGGGAGGTTGCCCCTAGCTCCCATGATCTCAACTCAAATGGTTCTCTCGACCAGGTTCTGGCATGGTATGTCGAAAAAGTCCGACCGGGCACCTTGGGTTTGCCATTGCCTTGGAAGCAGTTTGCATGCTGGCACTTCATGGTCACACGGAATCTTTGTTTGATCAAAAACAGAAAGACTCAATTGTATTTCCATGTTGTAAATCTAAGTATAGTATACTTGTACTAATGCAATCTCGTGCATTTGCATTTGAACATATTTTGATAAGTATTTGCATTTTTTGTGCATTTTAGTTTATGTGTTTGGTTTCACAAATTGGGGTATTTCGAGGCCGCAGCCCTGGTACTTTCCTTTCTTGCCATCCTATTGGCGACCCCCGAAACAGGAGAAGTTGCTGGCTTTGCTGGCTTTGCTTTTGGATCTTTTGGCCAAGTGCTGTGGTGATGTGGTGATGTTGTAGGAACCATTGACGAAGGGTTTGGAGAGTTGCATGGAACATGGTGGAATGAGTCAACTCGGAACAGGATGAAATATTGAAAGCTTGGGATGTCACTGCACGATTTGTGTGTGAGAACCGCTCTGGGAGTGCATGACATAAGTGCAAGTCAGATCTGTCAGATCTGTCAGATCTGTCAGATCGCTCCAGGAAATGGGAAGTTTCTACAGCGCAGCACTTCCTACTGGATCCCAGAGCCCAGAGCAGCACATCTGGCAAGTGCAGCTGCAAGAAACCTGACCTGCAATGACCTGCAGGATGTCCTGAGAATTTCCAGTTGTGAAGCTTCCTACATGCTGCTATTGTCCTCTACAAAGTGAGCGGGAAAGATTCAAACATATTCAAACATCATAGATGTAGAAAGTGGGTGATTCAGTGATTCACATCTCGCAAGAGACTCCAACAAGTGTCAACAAATAGTCACCATTTGTATTGTGACTGCTATTTCATTCTAGTTCCGGCTTTGTAAGTGTATTTGAAGGCCCTTTTTGTTTAAACAAATACAGCATCCTTAAAATAGAGTAAAGCTTAATCATCCGTACAGCTTATCAGTTTGCTTCCCCTTGTGGCAGGTCTTCCAATGAACTTCTCGAATGTTGGGAAGAGCCGCCCGCAGAGGCCACGGCACAAAAAATGTATAGTTTGAATTATGAAACGAGGAACGTGAAGATTCTGAAGATTTCTGAAGTATGCAAATATGAGGGTCATTGTTGACATCATTTGTAATTTGACCTACAGCATTACTATGTTCAGATTTCCTCTTAATTACGTGTGATGCATTCTGATGTTCTGTTCAGAGTTGTGATGAAATAGGACTTATAAGAGAACCGATCTTGTTGCAAAGTCAGTAATTTTGTAGATATTCTAACAGCAAACTCACACTATGGCCATGGAAAAAAAAGGAAGGTGGATGCCATCCCTGAACAACAATTTCAAAGAAACTGCGACATCGGTAAGGTACCAACCTACTACACATGAAGGTATCACATGGTATCACTCAATATTACCGCTTGCGCTGCAACTTCTCCGCTACCAGTACT
>VSDK01007764.1:118583-128720 GCA_009767595.1 Symbiodinium kawagutii | reverse complement strand
AGTAGTAGTAGTATTTGTTGTTGTTGTTGTTGTTGTTGTTGTTGTTGCTGCTGCTGCAGCAGCAGCAGCAGCAGTATTGCGCAAAGGATGAAACAAAAGAGGTGAAAAAGGCAAGATTCCAAGGTCAACAAGAAGGTCAGGGTTTGAAAAAATGATCCAATGAGGCTTTACCCACCAAATGAACCAAATTGCAAGCCGAATGCGGGCATGGGTCAAGGTGGGGATGGTGTGGGCAGGAGGCGTTTCAAGTTTCAAGTGATACAGGAATGCACTTTGTACTTCGATAGGCTGATATCCATTTCCATCACAGTTGTTTGCGATGCTCCTTTTTCATCCAGCTGTATGAATGTGCGTCTGTATAATAATGATTAATAATCTGTGTATTTTCTTTGTTTGTGTGTATCTTTTTGTGCACAGACAGATGAGCAAAGTGGATTGCCACCGCAAGAGTTTCATTTATGATAGTTCTCAAGGTGGATGATGGTTTGAAAAGAACTTTAAATGAATTAAATTACCGATCTTGCGCCACATTGATCAGCCAGCATTTGTTCCTTGGACATGTCACTGGACTGGTCCCTGCAACCAAACCAGTTTGGTCAAAGCTCTGTGGTTGCGGCTTTTGCCAAGTCAAGTATCCTACAAACATCAGTATATAGGCCAGATCCTCACAATGCAGAGTCAGACCTTTGGAAAGGACCATTGACATACCCTTATACCAACCTACTGTGTCTCAATTTCATTTTCAATCTCAATTTCCTTGTGCAACATTTCAAGGAAACCTTTGGAAAACAAATTAATGTTTGGTGCGATTTTGCTTGGCTTCATCTCAAGTGGACGGGCTTTATTTTGGAGGATTCTATGGTATTCTATGTATGTGAGGCATGTGTTATTCATTGGCACTCTGCCAGGCATTGAAAGGAATCACACTGGACATGCATCAAGGCACAATCATGGGTTTGCTTGGCTGGGATCTCAGCTCACCGAAACATCCTGCAGCAATTTGCATGTCAAAGTCTTGCCAAAGATCCAACATGGACAGTGCCTTTGGCATCTTGGAATATCTTGGAACCGACATAGGCAGCAAAACCCGATACAGAAACCTTTGTCACTGACACAGTGAGCCATGGAGCAAGGTCACAATGGTGCAGGGAAGAGCACAACGATGTCAATCATGACAGGCGGAGCATTGACAACTTTTGACCATAACAAAATGATTTTATCATATTTTAAAAGCTATTCTATCCCCTTAGTCAGAGCTATTGTTCCAACTTGCAGATCATATCAGATGTTGCTTTCCCTGCGGTTTTCCTGCAACTCTTTTCATCACAGGTTTTTTTCGAACATGCTTGTCGTTCAAGAGTAGTTTCCAGAGATTCCGACTTGGAGATGTTTGGGTTGCTCTTTGGGATGGCTATCGTTTTTCGCATTTTGCAAGGCGACAAAGGTAAAATGAAGAAATGGAGAAATGATGAAGTGAAGTTTCAATCATTTTCAATTTTTGTTTTTTGAGAAGGATTCAGAAGGATTCAGAAGGTCTCAGCTCTTGGATCAAGGTCTCTACCCGCCCAGCACTGGCGATGCTGTGGTGAACGGGATTTCTGTTCGAGGGGATTCCCTCGGAGTGCGGCGACAGTTTGGGGGCACAGTGAGGCCGAAGCTTTTTGGAGTGAGGAGTTCCTTTCCAAAAACTTCATTATCTATAGACTATGTCTTAGATACACTTAGGTGCATTTAGATACACTTAGACTAAGACTTAGATACACTTAGATACACTTAGGTGCATTTAGATACACTTAGCACTTAGCACAGAAGCTAAAGGAGTTCTGAGTCGTGTAAGTAAGTCCGTATCCCGCTGCTGCTGTTCTTGTGGTATGTTTCCTCAGCTGTAGCCTGCCACCAGAATTCACAGAAGCTTAGAACTTATTTACACAGAATTCACTGGCACAGAGAAGCATAGGCACCTCATGTTGCTGACCGAAATTCACAGCTACCCAGAGTGACGCCTTCCATTCTTTCCTCAAAGAAGTCTCATGAAATATGGAAATCACATTTTCCGCTGGAGGCTCGGTCTCAGATGGCTTTTGCTTAGGCTGGGAGTCTGTCTTCAGCACAATGCCCTTTATGAGAACGTGACGGTGGAGGACGGCACAGCTAGAAGCTCCGAACACAGATCTGTGGCAAAGTGGCGCTGTATGCTCGAATGAATAAAATGAATAATGTATATTTTGACTGTAATGACTATGTATACATGATATTATATGATATTTAGGTTTGTATTCAAATATGCTCAAATTGTTCAAGCTTGACTTCCCAGTGATCTGCCTTTTTCTGCCAATGGCATTTCTGGAACGAAGGAGCACCTCAAGCTTTTTTGCCGCTTGAAGTCTGGTTTCCCAGCACAAGATATTCAATCCTTGTTGAATCGTGGATTTGCCCCACTATGAATCCATGCCATGCAGTGCCGGCAGTGTGTATTTCGAGGAGTCCAATCCATGACTAATATAGACTATGATAGACTCGCATCTTTCAGAGTTCTGAAAAAAAACTCGTAGGGCGCTTGCCCCACCTTTGCCGCTCTCGCTAGTTCGATATAGTGCTTCTAGTGTTCTTTGAAGCATTTGCGTTTGTTGAAAGATAATTATTTCCAACATTCTCTAACATCTCTGACTCTATGCCGAGTCGATGCGCTCTCCTGGTTGTGCAAGGTCAGTCCCAGCCAACGAAGTTGCGCTTGAAGTAGAGCGCTTGTCTGGAACTCCAATTTCCACAGGGATAGTGCGGAGACCGTACTGTGAGAGGTGAAACTGTTTGAAAAGGCATGGTGTAGAATATTTGCATTTGTTTATATCTTCTTGTGTACATAATTTTACATATGTTTTTTTTTTCAAAATGTGTTCCTGTGCTTTCAAGGCTTTGTGACACAGGAATGGAGGTGAAGCGAGGAGCGTCCGGAGGCCAAGTCTGAGGAGTTGAGTTCCTTTTTTTGCAAATAGAAATGGCAGCATTCACCGTGCCTTGCCGTGCCTTGCCGTGCGATGACGTGGGTTGCCGTGCCTTGCCGTGCCTTGCCGTGCCTTGCCGTGCCTTGCCGTGCCTTGCAGTGCCTTGCCGTGCCTTGCCGTGCCTTGCCGTGCCTTGCCGTGCCTTGTATGTATTCAATTTCCAGCCACCACATCGACCATCCCTTCACCCTTTCCCCACCCTCCACCATGCTCGGGGGCACAGCACGCAGCCCTCCTCGCGGGGCGCCCCGGACAACTCTGGGCAGAATCGTTGTTGGAATAAATTTTGAATCGATTGGATAAAGTGAACATCTCCGCATTATCGGAAGCGTTGGTGACTCCAACGAGAGGGTAACTTTTTTTCTTACTTGGTGCAGCCCAGAGGCTAACCCAACTCGGTCCTATGGGTTTGGAGCCTCCCCATGTTGGTAGGTTTTTGGGCTCTCAACCCTCCGGTCGTGTGTGAGTTTTCCCTCGGGTGTGGGAACGGGCAGGGGCGGTCCTGTGTGGCCGATACGTTGCCGTGAAGTTTGGTGTGCTTGGTTGGTGCGTTTGAGGTGCTGGCCCTTAGGTGTTCCAGCGCACTTTGGACTGACGGGGAAGGCTGGGCGATAACAACCATGAGTTAGCACACAAAGGGCTGCAGCGAAAACGAGTTGGGACGTTTCCGGATTCTGGACATCGGCATTTAAGACAGGCTATTAGCTCAGGTGCAAGGACCTAGGGTACAGGTACAGGAATGGTTTGTGGACGTAGCCTGAGTCGACATGATAGTCGTTGTCGGGGATCGTCGTGAGCAAACCGAACATGCATCAAGTGTGGTGAGGAATAGGCTAGGTCAGGTTGGTAGCCTTTGCGTCAGAGGTTGTACTCAGGCCCAGAGAAAGCTTTTGAGCATTCAGGGTCGGCTATATGCTGTCACCCTTGCCTGGTGTTGCACCAGAAGACCGTCCTTGGGTATGGTAGTTTCGAGCTGGGTGTATGTGGACAGCGGGCATTGTGTTCCATCATAAGGCACCCCAGGATTTGTTTAACCTCATGGCTGTTCCCCCTTGTTGTTTTTTGTGCGCTGGAATCGGCGCGCCCATATTTTTTTCCGACGTGGCTTGCCTTCATGGTATTTAGGGTAAGGGCTATCTTTCGCAGCAACCTCAGCTCAGCCTCCACCATGCTTCTCTCTTCAGGCCCTCTAAAGATGTTCTTTTTTCAAAAGACAACTTCCAAACAGAAACCAGCACTTCTGCTTCACCCCAGGGCCCGCGGTATTGTGGCTTACTGCTAAGCAGTCACCAAAGCATCAGATGCGCTTTTGGCAACAAGAACAACTTGATGAAGAGACAGATGAAAAAACCCTCAAGGTTGCCCTAGGACAAAAGGGTGCTTGGTTCGGTTCTTCAACCTACTGGTGAAATGATTTGCTTAAGATCAGCGGTCCTTGCCCCTGCCCTGCCTGATGTGACTTCTTGTTACTTCCTGATCTTCCTGAGGTCCTTTCAGGTTCTTTTTTCAAGTCCTTTTTCTGTTTGCTTTGACAGATTTTGACAGCTGGATAACTGAGGCCCTCGCGTGCTTTGAGTGGTGGCATGAAGAGGTGCGCATGGCGCCGGGGCTTGAGTACATGAAGTATTGAGTACATTTGAGTACATTTGAGTACACAATGTACATCTCATGGCTCATGGAATCGTGAGAGTTTCCGTTGAAGAATCTGTGTGTGCATTTCTGAAGAAGTGAGCAAGCCAACGCACGAAGACTTGGATGCTGCGATGCCTTGAGACAGGAAGCTCTCCATTGCGATTGCACTGGCGGGTGGTTCCAAGGTGCGAATGTGCCAGAAAGGTGGCAAAAGACTGCTGAGGATGATTGTATTTAGGCAGTACAGAGATGTATGAAGTCTACATATTTAGTGTGCATTAGTGAATGCGTATACGCATAGATAGACGGTGTGTGATATATATATATACTGTATATGTATATATGTATATATCTATGAAATACATGTGTGTGTGTGTTTGTGTCAAATATGTCTTATAGATTGCAGATATCTATAGATGGTGTGTTTGACAAACATGCTCATTTGTCGGCGCCATAGGCTGCATCTCTTGCAGCACTTTGCTGTGCGGATTCAGACAAAGCTTTGGGCCCTTTGAAAAAAATGGAATCGATTTGCAGTTTTGGATGAATGATATGAATCTTATATTAATCTTATGTGCTCGCATGTGCTGGCTGCTTGTTTGATGATGCTTATTGAATTTGTTGCCACTACAGACTCTTTGCAAAGCCTTTCTTCTGCAATTTCACCACAAACTGAAGCTCATCAGCGTGTATGTGCCACTGTACAGTTTTGTGCTGTTTGTTCTTCGGAAATTGTGAAATTGACAGTGGAAAGAACAAGACTGACGATCACTGGTGCATTGCATTGTCAACAGTTTCAAGTTCGGTCAGTGTGGATTCAGGTGGTCACACTAGACGAACCAACCGCAGGCCAGAGCATGCCACCGGTGCTTTGATACATTTATTAGAGCTACCATGGGACCATGTGCTCCCAGGTGTAGTAACAACACGACTTGCAGATGCACACTTTGCACACTTTACACTTAAGTGGGAAATGTGTAGCATCATGTTGATTCATTTCTGCCATTTTGCATTCAGGTCCGCATTTTAGCTCCGAGCATGCTGCTTTGAATTGTGTAAAACTCTTGTAAGTGCGGAAGGCTGATATTGATATTGAATGATTTTACATACTCACATGCTGACATGTTTCTTCCATTCTGTTTGCCGGCATGTGACGAGGGTGCTTTCATCCATTGTGTACTTTTGTTAGATGTTCAGTGTTCCAATCCGCAGACTCTCTAAAGTACGCAACCAGCTCAAAGTACAAGATTGTCAAGGGCCTACAGTGTGCTCACCATTTTAGCGTGTTCGAGTCCAACTTCCGCAAATTTCGGATTCCGCTTCAACTGCGATTGTTTGATGCATGATTGCATGGAAGCTTGTGGACTAGTCAGTTGTTGAAGCAGTTGTTTTTCCTGCCTAGTTTCATAGATTCAATTTCTTTTGACATCATGCGTCATCACTTCTACAGTATATTACAGTATCTAGCGCCTGGTCTATACTTCTTTGGCCTATGCTCTGATTGCGCACGCAGCAATCCCGAAATATCAAATTGGCACATGCATTATCACAGAGCGTTTTGGGGCTAGGTCTTTGATGTGTACAACAACAGGAACAGATTCTACAGAATGACAATGAATGAGATGGATATTGTAGAGACTGAATTCAAGCTGTCTTTGTATGTCAATGACTAGGAGAAACATGGAGAAACCACAAGACCAGATCCACGCTCCCTCCTTTGTTCACTTTGCCGAGTTTGAAATCATTTCTCCCAGCGCATCATCGCTCTAACTTTCTCTTTTAGCATTGTCAGCCTCCTAATTATTTGACTGTTTGAACAAAACCATTCTATGCATTTCAACTATTTCTTCATTTGAACTATTCTATGGATTTCAACCATTTCTTCATTTGAACTCTTCTATCGATTTCAACATATTTCAACTATTTCTTTATTTGAACTATTCTATCGATTTCAACCATTCGTTTACTTTACTTGAACTATTCTATCGGTTTCAACCAATTCTTTATTTGAACTAGTCTATTTATTCAAGCTATTCTATGCATGTGTACATAGATATATCTTAAATGCTCTATTCAGTCAAACTATTGTGTACTATTCATGTTTTAATCTCTGATCTTTTTCCTCATGATTGATCTCTCTTGTGTTGTACAAGTTTGATCTATTTGAATATGTTTCTCATTGCTCATATTTGTCCTTCGCTTCCTTCAAAGCGGTGCCTCAAAATCTATTACTTTTCTCCAAGTTTGTCTCCAAATGACTCGATTCTTCTTGAAGAGGCTTTGTAGCTTTCAAACTGACGTCTTCAGATTGTAAGCAGCTTTCATCTTGCACATGCAGATTCTATTGTTGGAAAAATGTGAGGCACCGGCAGTAGCGTAGTGGTGGCGCCGAGCAGTGTGGAAAACTCACATCAGTTTAGAGTTTGCACGCGTACCAAAGGCTAAGGAAATCTGGGATAGTGAGTGGACCATCTTTGTCTTAGTCATGATGATCATATTGGACACTTTTCTGCGCTCTCCCAATCAGTGCACCTTGAGATCTTTTGAACAGGTGTAGATGCTACTGCTCGGCGTGATATTTGGCATCTCCTGGTGAAGTACAAGGCTTCCTGCTAAGTTTGTCCCATTGTGTCCCACTAAAAGAATTCAAAAGAAGTCCCTTCCAACTTCCACATTGCAACATATGAAAATCATACGCATCTGTTTTAAATGTTGAATTTGTTTCTGTGGGTCGTGGAATTCTCTCTTTTTGCCAAAGAATACGGTTGACAATGCCTTGATCGACACTGACCCAATCGAAATCTGTAGGGTGTGCATTTTAGACTGCTGAGACTGCTTCCGCGGCGCTGCTGCTGTGTCAGCTGTCACATGAATATCCAAGCTACAAGGCATCCAAAGGCTTCCCAAGGCATCCAATTCTATCGGGGATATAAGGAAGGATATTTGGAAAGTTCCACTTGTCCTAAATCTCAGAGTCATATCTCGAGGGACTCGATCGAATATGCTCAGAATTTTTTATATAGGTGATCTTTCTAGCTGATGATGCTCACTAGAGAATGCATGAGAATGCTAGAGATTTGGTTACGCAATATGGTTTTAGCCTTGATTTGTGACTTGGCAGTTTGGAGTGAACCCTTTTGAGATGCCAGCTTTGTAAGGCAGGAAGAACGTCGGGTGCCCTGGAGTTGTCTCACCTTGGAAGCCCTTTGCCTCCCTGCTTTTGTTTCGATCGCAAATGGGTTGCACTGTTTTTTAGATCAAGTAGATATTCCCAGATGATAACTTAAGTATACGTAAGTAGCGTTTGGCCAATCCACTGAACTTAAGCTTTGCTCGACTGAGTCTATCACCTTAGTTTGAGGTTCCAACCAGAAGATGGCAACACAAAGA
Source organism: Symbiodinium kawagutii (assembly GCA_009767595.1). Classification (NCBI taxonomy): domain Eukaryota; class Dinophyceae; order Suessiales; family Symbiodiniaceae; genus Symbiodinium; species Symbiodinium kawagutii. The sequence continues at coordinate 120,696 of VSDK01007764.1, read as the reverse complement.
TTTGTCAATCACAGAAATATTTGCGAATGCGCAGGTTTCACTTCATTGAAAAAGCGGCAAGTGATTTCTAACGATGTGTTTGAAATGGATTGAAACTGATTCGATGTATTTACGCTGTACATATAGTGTAAATGTATCAGTTGGGAATTCATGGAACAGTGTTCGCCTCGTTGGTGGGTGGTGAGACTTGTGCCTCAATGCAGATGTAGGGGGCTGGTGGGCAAACGAAAGGTGAGAAAAGTTGTACTGTAGAAGGGTGAGAAAGAGAAGAAAGCATTCTAGAAAGATGAACAACGATGATTAAAGGGAGCTCATTATAAAACCAGAGAGGAAGTTTACACAAACGTTTTCTAATGTTGCAGTTGTTGTGCTGTGGGGAGCACAGGCAGGCATTAGACGTGTCCTTCAGAGTCGCGTGCTCTCACCCACCATTCTTTAAAAGGTTTGCATTGCGAGGTAGAAATAAAGAAATCAGATCCGCGGATCAAAAATCCAGCTCCTTTGGCCAACTGGACACAAGACAGAGTATGCATACGGGAGCACATGCATTTCTGCGGGCAAGTAAAGCTCCAGGCATGCACAGGCCTAGCCCAAATTGGTGTTGCACAGTGAGAAGCCGACAAGGACAAGCAAAGGAGAAGCAGAGGACAAGCCGAAGTACGGAAGACTTTGTCTTTTACATCTTTTACTTTCTCATCGGCTATGTTGTTCGCCCCTCTTGTTCGCTCCTTTGCGCCCTTCCTCTGAATGGTTCCAGCAAGGGGACCCATGGGTGGGTCAAAAGTCAAAAGTGCGTACTTCTTTGAACGTATTGCCTTATTCTTATCTATGGATATAAGATGATATATGATATAAGCATATTTACAATATATGTATATATAATATATATTATCTAATTGGACACGATATTCATGTTCTTTATGTGTAGAGTTTGGTAATGCCAAGCACCCGGAGGTATAATGTGTTGTATATGTATACAATCCTATACAGAATGCATTTACACATCTACTCTGAACATTAAAGGATAGTGACAATCATTTGCACATTTCTATAATTCTGTCTGTAGTTTGCTTTTCAGGTCTGAACCGGGCGTGTCTTATTTCATCAAACTCTCGCAGAGTTTGGACGTTTGCAGCTGTGACCCGGCCAATTTGCTCTCAGGATTTTGCTTTCCACGCACTTTATGGATGAGGTCTGACACCTAGAAGGACCTAGAAATCAGCAAACTATGGATCTTGATCTGGGTTCAAAATGGTTTGTGATGGTACAGGGGTGCGTGGAACGTGTGTGGGCCGCAGCATGGCAAGGTATTGTGATGGTTTTTGTGGCACGATGATCCCCAAACTGGCTGGTGGGAGGGAGCTCAGAAGCCCGGCATATCCTTATAGCCTTGTAAAGGGGGAGCCAGTTGGAGCTACAGGAGTGTCCGAACCGCATGGTAGTAAAGTGGTTTGATGCAACGGTAGATTTCTGCAGCATTTTTTCCACTTCCCATTATGTTCGTGCACAGCAGCGAGGCACCCAAACCTGAGTCAGGCAACTAATGATAGACAAGCTTTTTCCCTTCTCCAGTTCTCGCGTGTGCTGTTGTTCATGGTGAGGATGATATATGTATATATATGGGTACTGGGGAATAACCGTGCCCCTTGTGAATGGTTTAAGCAATATTTGTTGGTTATCGTTATTCCCCAGTGCCCATGCAAATCTGTAAATGTAACAATGACTAATTTTGCATTTGCTTCACCAATTTGAAATAACAATAACATTCCTCTGCTTGAACAATTCCAAGCACCTTTAAAATTTGTCTGCTTCACCAATTCTAGTTTGGGGGAGGTCTGGAGCCAACCTCTCTAGAGATCTTCTCCAAAATAGGGGAAAATAGGGACAGTACAGGACTTCCAGTAGGTTGGGTTCCAAAACCTGTAACTGTCCCTATTTCCCCTATTTCCCCTATGTTTGGGAGAGATCTGGAGCCAACCTCTCTAGAGATCTTCTCCAAAATAGGGGAAAATAGGGACAGTACAGCACTTCCAGTAGGTTGGGTTCCAAAACCTGTAACTGTCCCTATTTCCCCTATGTCCCCTAAGGAAAAAATAGGGGAAACCTGGTACTG
>VSDK01007764.1:101751-117160 GCA_009767595.1 Symbiodinium kawagutii | reverse complement strand
TGTCTGTCTGTCTGTCTGTCTGTCTGTCTGTCTGTCGGTATGTATGTATGTATGTCTGTCTGTCTGTCTGTCTGTCTGTCTGTCTGTCTGTCTGTCTGTCTGTATGTATGTATGTATGTATGTATGTATGTATGTATGTATGCCTTTCAAGAGTTCCCAAGGGGCACGATTATTCCCCCGATCCCATATATATATATATAGGTTGTCCAGTTTTTCATGACATGAGGCAATGCAGTACATTGTAGTAGTTGGGGGTGGCAATGCGTGGTTGTGAATGGCATGACAGCATCTAGAGTCATTTTGCGGGAACTGTTCGAGCTGATAAAAGAATTGTTCAATACTGTATGTTGTTATGATTTGATATGGGCCATGGTTGTCCAATTTACTGTATATACTTCGTGGGATTTTGATGGTTTTGACTTGATTTTGTAGAGCGTAAGAACGCAATGTGACGCAGCCTATGGTCATGTAACATAATGCGAAATGCGTGTCATTGATACGTAGCGTAGTTAGATGCAATGCGTTGCACACTAGAGCCATTGTTTCAGTTGCCAATACAATTTTATGTACATCATCATGTTTCTAAAACACTGTAATACCTGTACGACACCAAGCTGTGGCGGAAGTTTCCAAAATAAGAAACCTATGGAGACATTGGAGACAGAGGCTGGCTGCGATGTATGGGTGACAGAACAATCCGCTGAAAGAGCGCTCTGTGACTCCGTTTGATTGTCTATCATTTGTCTATTTGTTTGCCTCCGTGTCTATTTGTCTCAGGGTCTGCCGACCTATCTATGCATCTCATTATTATTAACTATCTATCTTTGTGTTTGTCTAGTTGTGTGTCTATCTACCTTCAAATGATCTGTTGTTTAAATCTATCTATCTATCTATCTATCTATCTATCTATCTATCTATTTATCTATACCCAACTATCTAATTATCTATCTAACTGCCCATCTATCGGATCTATCGATGTATTTAGCTAGCTATTTGTCCAGATATCTATCTACCTACCTAGCTAGCCGTATAGGCATCCATATATCTTGTCACTCAGCCATGTACGTATTTACCTATGAAACTGTCTAACCATTTAATCATCTGATCATCTTTCTTTCTATCTGTCGATCTAATTATCTATTTGTATGTCTGTTTGTTTGTCTGTCTATCTCCATAGTGTCATACATGTTCGTTCAAAAATGAGATTTGTATACAGGGGCTCTCGCTTTTCCAGAATGGTTATGATAGCTCCAGATTATATCGTTAAACGCGATATGGAAGTACTTCTTTGACATTAATAGCCATTGAATTGCACGTGAGCCTGCAGACTTTTGGAATCAGACACACACACACACAGAGTACAAGATGATGTGGCGGCAAGCATGTTATTGCGGAATATGATGATTCGCACCCGGAACGATGACGACGAGGATGATGATGATGATGATGATGATGATGATGATGATGATGATGATGATGATGATGATGATGCTGGTGGTGGTGGTGGTGGTGGTGGAGGCGATGATGAGCCATTTCATCTAAGTAGCATCACCACAGATCTGGAATTCATTGCACTTACAACTTAGCTTGATGCATTCCGAATCAATTTTTTGCACAGTAGTTTAGGTGCGAGTTTTTATGGTGCGATGTCATATGACATCTATAAGATTATGCAGTACTGCGCTATATCAGGTAGTCTTGATTGTTTGGCAACGAATCAAAGTGACCGTGTGCAGGGAGATGGTTCGCAAAGGTTAGCACCGACAGCTTCCTTCTGAATGTTGGAATACTAGGGCCTCATGGGGTTGAGAAGGCGTCACGATCATTCCAAATCAATCCCGAGAACTTCCAATGGTAGGACCTACGTAGGTTGCACTTTTGCAATTGTTCTTTTTGGCTGCAGTTGCATGCTGCAATGATGAGTAATGGAAATCAGCATCCATGGTGGACTGCTTTGACTGAGTGAGCGGGGCTGTTTGCTTCGTGCAAAAGTTTGACACCAAGGCAGACATTTTATCGGATAGAATCGCGATCATCGCAGAGGGACACCTGACGGCCATTGCCAGCAGTATGGCTTTAAAGTTGCTTAGCAGCACAAGCAAATCAGCATGCAAAGCATAGTGAGTTTCGCATTAAAACTATTCCGACATGAAATTCTACTTGCTTCTGGAGATAGATAGATACTGTAAATAAATAGATAGATACATAGATAGATGGATAGATAGATGGGCAGGTAGATAGATAATTAGATAGTTGGGTATAGATAGATAGATAGATAGATAGATAGATAGACAGACAGACAGACAGACAGACAGACAGCCAGATAGATAGATAGATAGATAGATTAGATAGATTAGATAGATTAGATAGATTAGATAGATTAGATCGATTAGATCGATTAGATACATTAGATACATTAGATAGATTAGATAGATTAGGATAGATTAGGATAGATTAGGATAGATTAGGATAGATGGATAGATAGATAGATAGATAGATAGATATGGGAGATAGATAGATAGATACATGGATAGATGGATAGATAGATAGACAGACACCGTAGATGCTGTAGATATCATTTCATTATACCAGTCGATGGATAGGCTGGATGCTGAATGTGAATTGTTCGTGTTCTTGTTGTTGAGCTCTCAATTCAATATGTGATTGCAAATGTGCCTTCAAAGTTATGTGATGTGTTTTGTCCACCGAGTGACGGTATCTATTGGTTTGTGTATCCATTTTTCACCCACGCATCTATCTTTCTATCTTGCTTCTTTGTTTCTCTGTCTCTCTCTCTCTCTCTCTCGCTATCTCTGCCTATTGCTCTGTCTGTCTGTCTGTCTGTCTGTCTGTCTGTCTGTCTGTCTGTCTGTCTGTCTGTCTGTCTGTCTGTCTGTCTGTCTGTCTGGGTGTTTCTTTTCTTTCCATTCTTGTGTATGTATTAACCAAGCAACCAACCAATCCAATAACTAACCAATCCAATAACCACCCGATCCATCCATGCATCCATCCATCCATCCATCCATCAATCAACCACTCACTAAATCTGTCTCTTATTGTATGGCCTGGGACCCGGTATCCATGTGTGCAACATAGATATATTTGCGGTATACGTATTTGACTAAAAAATTATCGGTTTATCTTTCTAACTGAATTTGCATCATCAAAACAAACAATCAACAATCGGTTGTTTCCATATTTGTTGATATTGAGATCTTTTAAGAGATTTAAAGAGTCCATTAGCCATGAATAGTTTTGCCTGCTGCCATTTGAAAGTGACAGCGCTGCGTTGCATCATTTGCTCCCAGGCGATACTTTGCAGACGGCTACATGCTCACAGTAGTTTGTGACGATAACACTGACGGCAAGAGTGTTGCGTCCTTTGTCTGGTCCTTGGTTTTGGCTTTAGCAGCAATTCTGAAGGTAGTTGGTGGTTTCCGTGGAGCCTAGAATGTTGCAAATAGATGCCGACCAGGTAATGAAAGTGCAAGCCAGTGCAAGTACATTCCGTGCATCTCAACTTTTTTCCTCTGCTTTGGCCATCCTGGTTTAGATTCTAGACCAGCCACAATCATGTGATTGTGAAAATACATGCTACCCGCTCGATTTTCATTGTTATGCTCGTGATTTCTGTTTCAGCTTGAAGCAGGGTAGGTATTTTGCTTCTCATGCCGAAGCATTCCAACCCACTGAAGGATTTTAAGGGAAGACTTGGACTGTAGAATGTTTCTAAGATTTGGATTGGCATCCAACCGTTGTTTGAACAATGGAATGGCCCAACCCACGGGCCTTCAAAGCTCTTGGCACTGTATTTGTACTTGCAATCGTGTGGACTGCTGTTAGAGATGTGATTTGTCATCGGTTTGTTTCGCCTTTTTCACAACCAAAGTCCCGTGCCTGGAGCAAAAGTACCAAATCTCAGACAGTTTTCCCAAACACCAGGAATGAACATTAATGAACCAGCAATCGAAAGTCATTGGTATGCTTTCATATGCGTTCATAACATGATATAGTAATATGCTTTCATGTGCTTTGCTTGAGGTCCTTAGCACCGTGCCACGTTCCACCTTTGCTGGTGCAAGGGGCCGCGAATTCTGTTTTGTTTGCCTCTCAGAGTCTCAAATGAAGCAGCATGCATTTACTGGAGAACAAGTTTCAACGTGGGACAAATCAGAAGCTGAGTCTAGCTGTCCTTTGCCCTTTCCATCAGAATGTGAAGATCAAAGTAGAAATTGTACAAAACAAAACAGTATGAAGAAATTTACGTTCACAAACCACTTGGACTGGATTGTAGACATTTGTAGACCCTAGGTGAGTGGGTTAGCTTCCGCCATTGGATTGAGCATGATCCAAGATTCATTTTACGGATGATGCGACATCAGGAATCATCAGAAAGTTCAATCAATTGTTATATGATCTTGGCACTCAACAGATGGAGCTCTGTTCTGAGCTGTTGAGAGGCCTTGCCGTTCAACAGTCGAGCCATTTTTCCGGTACTGTTCGACAAGCTACAAGTCGGGTCCTTTGGCAACGCTTCCAAGTCAGTGACGTCACTCGAATGGAATGACATTGCTGCTGGATAGCACGGGTTGTGAAAATCGTACATGTGGTTCCATTATTTTTTTGGCAGCCTGCATCCTGCTTTCAGATTTGTGAAGTTTCCTTTGCCGCTGTGTCAATTTTTTCCAACAGAAGCAAAAGTAAACAAAGAAGATCAAAAAGGCACACTTTCGTTTTTGTCTACATCGTTTTCTGCTGTTTTTATTAGGCATTGAAATGGTTTGCGGACTCGGAAGAACCGCTGATTTAGCAGCTTCACATGGTTTCACTACATACTAAGACACCATCAGATCCAGGGATCTTAAGGGTATTTGGGTGCCCTCCAAGCAAAGACGCGGCCAAGGACCGGGAGACTAGGAACGAATTGAAGGCGCAATTCTCCCTATTGTGAATATTCGCTTCTATTGATTCGCTTTGGGAAGATGAACAATTGATTGCCGTGGTTTTCCCAAAGCGCGAGTCTCAAGTAGTTCATTGTAGTTCGAATTTTGGCAACGGATTTCGTTCTGTTTCCGGGAATTTCTTGGTACAATTCAGTTCTGTCACACTTGTTTTCATTGCTTGAGATCAATGCTTACGGGCTGAGCGCCGCATCCATGGAGGAGGCATAGACGCTTGGGATCACTCGGGACACTTTGACATCAAGAGAACAATAGAGAGCACTCGTAAGGCAAAGACTTTTCATCAAGGAATGTCGCAATGGTAGAGCTGTTAGTTGCTCCTGATTTAATCTACTGATCATCCTCCACTCACAGAGGAAAGTATACGGGACACAGCCAGGACCTATGTTTCAGTAGGTTTCAGTGTTTTTTTTGTGTTTGTTCCCCACCTGTCAGGTGAGGGTTGTTAGATTTTATCAGAGTTGACTTCTCCTCCTCCTCATCCTCCTCCTTCTCCTCGCCGGACCTCAACTACGACAATGCACGCCGAGTGTCTGCTGCCGGACCTCAAAGATGTCAGAAGATATGTCAGAAAGAATGTCAGAAGAGATGTCAGAAGATATGTCAGAAAGAATGTCAGAAGAGATGTCAGAAGATATGTCAGAAAGAATGTCAGAAGAGATGTCAGAAGATATGTCAGAAAGAATGTCAGAAGAGATGTCAGAAGATATGTCAGAAAGAATGTCAGAAGAGATGTCAGAAGATATGTCAGAAAGAATGTCAGAAGAGATGTCAGAAGATATGTCAGAAAGAATGTCAGAAGAGATGTCAGAAGATATGTCAGAAAGAATGTCAGAAGAGATGTCAGAAGATATGTCAGAAAGAATGTCAGAAGAGATGTCAGAAGATATGTCAGAAAGAATGTCAGAAGAGATGTCAGAAGATATGTCAGAAAGAATGTCAGAAGAGATGTCAGAAGATATGTCAGAAAGAATGTCAGAAGAGATGTCAGAAGATATGTCAGAAAGAATGTCAGAAGAGATGTCAGAAGATATGTCAGAAAGAATGTCAGAAGAGATGCCAGAAAGAATGTCAGAGAGAATGCCAGAAGATATGTCAGAAGATATGTCAGAGAGAATGTCAAAAGATATGCCAGAAAGAATGCCAGGGAGAATGTCAGAGAGAAGATATGTCAGAAAGAATGTCAGAAGAGATGTCAGAGAGACTGTCAGAAGATATGTCAAAAAGAATGTCAGAAGAGATGTCAGAAAGAATGTCAGAGAGAATGCCAGAAGATATGTCAGAAAGAATGTCAGAAGAGATGTCAGAAAGAATGTCAGAAGATATGTCAGAGAGAATGTCAGAAGATATGTCAGAAGATATGTCAGAAAGAATGTCAAAAGATCTGCCAGAAAGAATGTCAGAGAGAATGTCAGAAGATATGTCAGAAGACATGTCAGAAGACATGTCAGAAGAGATGTCAGAGAGAATGTCAAAAGATATGCCAGGAAGAATGTCAGAGAGAATGTCAGAAGATATGTCAGAGAGAATGTCAGAAGATATGTCAGAAAGAATGTCAGAAGAGATGTCAGAAAGAATGTCAGAAAAAATGTCCGAGTAGAAAGTTGTCAGAAAGAACGTCAGAAGATGTGCCAGAAAGGATGTCAGAAAGAATGTCAAAAGGTATGCCAGAAGGAATGACAGAAGATTTGCCAGAAAGAATGTCAGAAGGTATGTCGGAGAGAATGTCAGACAAAAGTGGAGTCAACAAGCGGTGATGACATGACATGGTGGGGATCACTCGAAGTAAAGTAATTTTATTTGGTGCAAAATTGACATTTACATTTGTTGGAGCGTTTCGCGCAGATGTGTTGAAGAGACAAACGTTGCAAAACAAAAGCGTAGGTCCAATGCACCTCCAAATTTGGAAGGAATCTGGCATGGAACCAGTAGTGTAGACACTGGCACAGTTACACAATGGTAAACATACATGAATACATACACAGCGAAACAGAACATAACATAATGAATCATGGTCACTACTACATCCAATGTATAAAGTTTAACGACGATCACAGATAAAATGATGCAACAGGGTGTGTATACGTACATTACATGCATGTATTCTCGGATTATTCCTACGTAGGCTGCCCCCACAGATACGTGTTTAGTCTCGAAATGGACGGTGCTTCGGAGTGAATTTAGTTTCATAAGTCAGTGAGGCTGTCATTGTTCTATATTTTTGTAACAAATCGTTTTGCACAATGGAAAGGGTATGCAATTGTGCTCAAGGAATATTGGGATGTGCCAAATCACATTCCATTGTTGTCAATGCACTGACACCCTACTAGGGGCTCGTTCCCCCTAGGTCTGAGACTCTCACAGGTTTCAGAAAAAAAATGTTGTTGCGGAAAAAAACTTGCATATGTTTTAGATGCAGATGTTTAGTAGTCTTTCCGAAACGCCACATTTGCAGTCACGCACCATCTTTTTTGGCGATGGGTTAAACGTGCTGCAAACTGACGCACCAAAATCACTCCGCACCTCCAGCTATTCCAACTTCTCTTTGCAACCGATCTGAGCACGAACTCTTGCAAAGCATTGCAAAGCTACAAGTTGCCCATAGTTACCCCACTTCCGAGTTTCATATTCCCATAATACCTTGGAAAACATGTCACTTCGATGCAAGTTGCTCTTTTTTCGCTTGCCAGTGCCTGGATTTATATTTTTTTCCAATGCGCTCATTGCATGTTGTGGCTGACTTCACTGAGCATTGTCACATAGCCATACATAGCCTGCATTCTCACATATAGCCTGCATTCTCACATATTACAATCAGGAGCATATCTTCCAAGCCAACAGGTGACACTTTTGATATGTGCGATGATGTGTGATGATGTGTGAGTGTCTGTGTGTGTGACAATACAGCTTGATGCAGTGACAGCCAGTGCTGGAAAGGTGTTTCTGAAAGCATCGAGCGTCGCAGCCTTAACACGTTTGCAAGCTGTGCCCAGCTGCCGTGTTTGCATTGACCTTAGCATCCTTAGCCCTCGCCGGTTGCAATCTTATTAGGTGCACGAAAAAGGCTTGCATGGTCAAGTGCGAAATTTGTCATTGCCTCAGACGACTCAGTGGGACTTGAATTGGGCAGACTTGGCATAGCACTCCCAAGACTGGCACGTGGATCAGGACTTTCGATCCGGTTGCTGTACCGCCAAGCCGGCCCCTGAGATGCCGCAAGATATTCTCACAAACAGTATCCAAGGAATTCCAAGCATATCCAATGTATTTGTTTTTCCATGGAGGTGCATGATGATGTCATTTATGGGAGTGATCCGGAATTGTAAGTCTAAATGCGGGGGTTTCGTGGAGAAAGCATTCTTTTCTGGAGATCTCCATCTCCAGAGCTCCCACTAGGTGACAGCCACTAGGACCACCACCACTACCAGCCGCCGCAATTCAACAGTTTAAATGTTAAAACGCTGCATACAGTAGAGACGGTAAAGCGTTTACATGGAATGGTTTTACAGCACGCTTCAAAGACTAACGTCCATGAGCATCCAACCATATCCAATCGGCGTATCTGAAAAGTCATTAATCAAGCCTCCGCAGACCAGCGATGCTGCAAGAGTAGCAGAGTGGGAATGGGTAATAGATGCTGTCAAAGTCAGACGGTATCAGACGGTCATATTTGTTTCCTTTTTGACCTACGAAAGAAGACAAATCCCGATCAATAATACTGGTGCTGTTTTTTTGACCCCGGCCCGGAACCCAGAAAAAACGTCCTTAAATATCCTAAAATATTTTGAATGCCAATGCGTTGTGCTTTGTGCCAACCCAAAACACTCACAGTTACTTGTATTTACGACGTGCTTTGTTGTTTTGCACTGAACCCGAAAACCACGGAATTCGAGAAAAAACACTTGCTGAATGATTGGTACTTACATGTACTTACGCTCTTTTGTGCTTTGCGCTGACCCAACAAGCTGGTATTGCAGTATTGCATGTATTTGCAAGGATTTTTACCATCCGCCTTGGGACCATTCCGAATCATCGGTATTTAAGTATAGGGTATAGTATTCAGATTTTCTTCATGCCGTGCACAAAAACATTGTGTTTTACAATGTTGTTGTTCCAGCGTCGGGCAAACACCACGGGAAAATGAGTCAAGCAACACTTTAAACGTAACAAAGACCATCCTGTCAACCAGCAACCTGGAACAAAAGATGAATACATTGAATATACGGTTCTAAAGCATTCTAAACAATCTCATTTCACGTTGCTAAACATTGCTTCTGCGGCCCGCTTGATGCTAAGCTTGGAGGCTTAGCCTGGTAGAAACTACCCTGAAGTGTTTTGGGTCGGGGCAGGACGCAGGAAATCCATGAAGATCCCATGAATGTGTTCACGTGAAGAGGTTCACCACAGTAGTTTGCTACTTCGACTTCACATGTTTCTGATATTTTCTGATTCGAATGCCACTGTGAACTCCGCGATTAAAGTGGTTAATCTATCATAACCTGATGTATTTTGCGAAACTCCAATTGAGATGCAAAGATTCACTATAATGCACTGCTGTCCAGCTGGCAATGCCCAGATGCTACCATGCTCAGGTCAGGTGGCAGGAAGGCGGACTGGGAGTCTTGTTGGGTTTGAAGATGAAGCACTTTGGATGTCATTTTGGTGAAATGCACAATGTGGCAAACTTGCGCGAAGGAAGTGCAAGAAGTGAAAGTTCTTTCTTTCAACCAGTCATAACCTGTTTTGTTACACGTTGTGTTGCTTTCTTACTCCTTGGTCATTGCATATTCGTTGCTTGGCACAACTCACCTGTCAAGGCCTGAGCTGCCTTTCAGTGTTGGAGCCTTGGAAGTGACTGAAAACACAACCTAGGCTCCAAAAAGCAAACTCAAAACACAAACTCGCAAAAGAAAAAACTTCATCATTTTTTGCGGAAATAATTCTAAGAAAGAAATCTCAGAATGAATTGCAATAGGCGTACCATGTTGTAACATGTTGTGCCCATATACCTGCGACAAAGGGAGCAGCCAGGATTGACGATGAAAATTAGTCAACGAATGTCTCCTGGATGTGGCATAGGATACCTGGGCATTGCTGTACAAGGTTGTGGACTAGACACTTCAGCAGCATTCTGCATCAGCACTTTAGCATCGAAGCGTCATGGTACACTACACCACTGGAGGGTATAACTACGGTACAACTACTTGCATATACATATGATATGGTACTGGGTTGGGTCTACATTCCTGGGCTTCGCTTTTGTGAGAGATTTGGACAACTCTGCAGATCTATGCGTATAAATATATATATATACATATATATTTGTATACTTATTTGTATATATATATATACATATTTGCATAGATATTTATAATTGTAGTTATGTGTATATGCACATATGTATGTACATATAAAGGTACGTGTTTACTTATATATATATACATAACCTTCACATGGATGCTTATTTGTGTATATAGCAACATTTGCATGTACACCTCTTCAGTGTTCAGGCTGCTCGGTGATGTTTCGGTTTGTTGCCAGGCTGGTACACTGGAGCCGTCTGATGGTGCTGATCTCAATTGCTTTGGTTTGCAGAGTTGCATTGACTTATTCGCATCTTCATATTGGCATCCTCTATATACATATCTTGAAAATATTGATTTTTTGCTTGCAAAGGCGTGCTCTCCACAACCTGTAGTCGCGACAAGCATACAGATATAAGATAGAAATAGATAGAAATCATTTTTTTAACTTCTGCCGTCATGCACTGGCACTGAGGCCATGTGTTTTTACGCGACGAGAAGGCATTGAGCGTGGAGGGCGCATAAGACTTTAGGATAAGGAGGTGGCAAAAAGCGAATGATTTTCAACCAGTGGTTTACTTTGACTGTTTGATGATTGATGTTCGATGCTTTGATCTTTACTGTTTGATCTGTTCATTGCTGTTTGCTTGCGTAGATGCCGGAGGCAAGCACACCTAAAGCTGGAGATAGCATTGGGGCCACACCAGTGGTCACGTCCTCACAAGTGCAAAGTGGATCAAAGTGAAGTGCCACGGTTGTGACGTTACCAACGCAATTCGAATCATGAATTGCATTAATTGCATAGGCGTTTGTTTTGTGTGCTGGGCAGCATTTGCATGACATAAGAAGGCATACGAAGAGACGTTCTTTGATGCGCTTGGGCAACACGTGCAATGACCAACTGAGGTGCTGGGTTTGCCCATCGGTGATCGCCGAGAGACTGGTGCGAAGGCGGATGTGTAGAAAATGTGCAGTCAAACAGACACAAAGACGCATCTTTTTTACGTGCATTTGTTGAAAGTTTAAAGTACAGCAGAACAATATCGAACATTATAGAATGTATATCCGAACAATTCCATACACACGTTGCAATGTTGCAACTTGATAGCCTCAATCTTTGTTCAAGAGTGCTGCATCATTGCAGCGGATCTCGTGGGTTGCAAACAGAAGATATCCATCAAATTCTGGCACAGGGTAGATCATTCAATGAAAACTAGGCATAAGTGCGGCATAAGTGGGCAAGTTGCTGCTGGGCAAGTTGCTGCTTACCAAGTACAAATAGCTTTCCATCGCCGTGAACCATCGAATTTCGATAGTGATGCTGCAGTCACTCATCTCAGGTCATTGAAGAGGAGCAGGCGGTCTTAACTGCGATGAAAGTCGGTCCAAGTGAAGTAAAGTGAATGAAAAGTAAATGAAACATAAGATGAAATAAGTGTCATGATTGTTTCTTTGCAGCCAACCTCCATGGACTCCATGCACTAACAAGGCGCAGAGCATGTTGCATCCCACAGAGCAGAGATGACCAGAGGGAGACTTCAAAAAACTTTGCATTTACAGCGATCTGGGAACAACTTTGCAAGTTCCATGCGACCCATGCGACCAGTTGCTGCAATGTGTCACTTACAGGATGAGCCGCGATCCCCACAGTGTATGACAAGCCCGATGCTTGGCCCTATGCGCGTGGCATCAAAAGCAGGTACAGTAGCAAAGGTGGGAACAAAACGTTAAAAGTGGCTTTTTCAAAGCAGCAAAAAAGGATCCCAATTGAAGTTTGCAATTGATTTGAGGGTTGGAATATCTTGGAATTGTGGTTGATGCTGATTGATGCTGATTTGTCAATTCTAATTGAAACCTTGTAGGCCTGCTGAGCCACCTCCAGAGCCACAGATTTGATTTCAGTGGCTTCATTGCCATGAAAAAACAACATGTAACAATTTTAGATCAACGGCCAGCACGGCCATGAACGCATGAACGCATGAATATGTGGAAACTACACGGGGATACACAGGGTGATGTGATTGGGGTCAGAATCATCGACTGTTTGCAGATCAAATTCACACTTTGCAGTGCGAAGATTTTCGAAGGTGGGCCGCAGTTTCCAGCAACAATAGCTGACGAGGCTTGCTGGTGTTTTCGTGGAAGGAAAAAGGAAAGCACCCAGAGCGTTGAACATTTGACACAATTTCGACTGATCAGAAAAGATGTTTGCATCCTTTTGCATCCCTAAGACCCTAAGATTCATAGAGCATGTCACAGCCAATCATGACCGTTTTAACGTGGTGAAGCTTAGCTAAAGTGCTCGTCTTGTTTTTTCAAAGTAGCTTCGCAGACAGGCTGTTTTGGGATTTGCAGCTGCGGACGATGCGGAGGCGTGCGAAGCAAAACACTGGAGGCTAAACAATTTTTTCAAAGCTGCAACACGTTTACAAACAGGTTCACGATGGTTCACGTGTTTTCCCAGGTTCTCCGTATAGTCACAGAGTGAGATCACATCATAGGTTTATGATTTTGTAATGTCTAGTCAAGAGATAAGCTCATGTGAGAACTCCAGCAGCACGACTCCAGTGGAGTCGTGCTGGTGCGAGTTTCAAACACAGACTCCCAGAACTTCGGGAACACTGCAGCGGCCTAGACACCCTCAAATCCCTTAGGAAAGTGTGAAAGTGCGACCGAAACCCTCAAGATTCCAAGGCGGATAATGCCCTGAAACCATGCAAGATTGGAAACGCATAGAAATTCAACTTTACAATTCAACGTTTGAAAAGCTTCCCCTCCTCTGATTACACAATCTTCCTACACCAAGTTTTGCATCATCCTTTCTGACCATTGGCGGTGCCTTCTTCTGCCTTGTTTCGAGATGTTTCTTTGTTAATCCACAACTCGTCATTCGACCATGCTTATGTTGATGACCCATCATGAAGAGTTCACCTTCCGCGTTAAAATTCCTCGGGACTATTTCAGAATTCATGAGAAAGTTGTCCATTGTAGTACAGTGGTATGTCTTTTCATGTCAAAATCTATTGTAAATCTATTGATTGGTTTTGATTAGTTTGGTGATTTATTTCAGATACTATGCCCTTTCGAAGCCCATTTGCGGCCACTTCATGCGTCTATGGAAGTTGCAGCACGATTGGATTTTGTAAGTTCATTTGTATAAACTAGAAGCATCTTGTATGTCCATCCCTTTTGAACGCGGCCGGCGTCAAGCATCATAATGGGTGGAAAGACTGAATATGGTGATATGATGTAATATGTATGAAATAGAACGGAGAAAATGCAAGCACCAGGCCAGTCGACTATTGTTTTGTTGAAGGTTTGGTCCAAGTAAGAAAATACACCCGTACTATCTCGTACTAGCATTTGCAAGAACAAGATCTAAAGCAGTAAGAGTTAGCAATTATGTGCGGATTGTGCGTCCTCACATTTCTACCTGCTACAGATCGGGACGTGCATGCTTTGGATGGCCTTCCCTTGGAACAGGGTTTATTGCTCGGAATTGCTGATATTTGATGTACTCGTACGTGGTAATACAGAGATATTGCTTATATTTGCTTATGTTGATCTACATACATTGTACATGTGCATGTACATATACATATTCATGTATACATAGAAACAGGGATGTGTATATGTTACCTATATACATATCTATCTATCTACCTACCTATCTATCTATCTATCTATCTATTTTCACAGAATGCATACACATAGAGAGAGAGAGAGACTCGCATGTGGCTTTGGCAGGCACGACCAGTTGCAAATCTGGAGATCCCAAACATAGGAGGCATGGAAGTCGGAGCCCCTGGGACCATCCAGGGGATTTCTTTGGGCATGCGATCAATCAGAGATGTCCAGTGCTCACAGCGCACGAGTTTTGAGAAATTTGAATCGCAATTTGAATCGCAATTCGAACCAATTTTCTAGTATTTTGTTAAGTACTGGGTAGTTGACCCTACTCGTCCCATCACACCGAAAGTCGTCCCAATCACGGTGTGCCTTGCGGAAGTAGTTCAATAACCCTCATCCCGTAGATTAGGAAAGAGAGCATTTCAACGCAAGTCGCACTGGCACACGTGTTTCTACAGTCTGTAAAGGTCATGTCCTCTATTTCTTTCATCACCCTGTGCAGCTGCGATTTGCTAAAGAAATATAATTTCCAGCCTTCATCCTTGAGATTACGGAAGAAGGCATTCCAACACGAACCGCACTGGCACACATGTTTCTAGACTGTGTCAAATGCAATGTCCTTTGTTTCTTTGATCACCCCTTTTAGCTGCGATTTGCTACAGAAATATGATTTCCAGCCCTCATCCTCTAGATGAGGGAAGAACGCATTCCAACACAAATCGTGCTGGCACACGTTTTTCTAGACTCTGTAACGCGCAATGTCCTTTGTTTCCTTGATCGTCTTGTGCAGCTGCGATTTGTTGCAGAAAAATGTTTCCAACTCAACTCATGCGTCTACCCGTGCTGCCTACAACTGAACGGACCATAGGATGGAACAAGGGACGGCCAAGCACAACAACAACAACAACAACAACAACAACAACAACAACAACAACAACAACAACAACAGCAACAGCAACAGCAACAGCAACAGCAACAACAACAACAACAACAACAACAACCCTAGTTTGCAACGGGAACAGCACTAACTTCCATATTGCCATTCCGCACTTGGGGTTGAAAAAGTGTTGATTGAATCTGCCATGCTTGTGCCCAAGGGGTTCTGGCGGCTCTGCCTTTTGAGTGGGGTTGAGCCTCTTTTCTCCTTCAGTCTCGTTTGGGCCTCCAGAGGTCTCGTTTTTCGTCTCGTTTTTTCCCACTCCTATATCCGGAAAGGTGATGTTCTGTTTTGGGTGGGGACCGGTGTGCCATTGTGATTTGTATGCTTTGGGATGGTTTTTTCCACAACATGCTGCCAGCCTACCATTGGGAGAAGGATGGAAACGCACATGAACTTTGAACATTGCAAATCGGTGTGCCATGCGCGAGACTGGTCCAGATGTACTTGTTTGAAATCTGCTGGATAAGCAAAACGCACTGGCGCACGATGATTCCAGATGTCCAGGAAGGTGATGCTCTGTTTTGGGTAGGGACCGGTGTTCCATTGTGATTTGTATGCTTTGGGATGGTTTTTTC
>VSDK01007764.1:73880-99063 GCA_009767595.1 Symbiodinium kawagutii | reverse complement strand
TATCTATCTATCTATCTATCTATCTATCTATCTATCTATCTATCTATCTATCTATCTATCTATCCATCTATGTATCTATGTATCTATGTTTCTATGTATCTATGTATGTATCCATGTATGTAATGTAATGTAATGTGATGTAACCTAATGTAAAATGTAATGTGAGGTAACGTAATGTAATGTTATGTTTATGTTATGTTATGTTATGTTTGTAATGTATGTAGTGTATGTAATGTATGTAATGTATGTAATGTAAGTAATGTATTAAATGTATGTAATGTATGTGCGTATGTCTGTATGTTTGTATGTTTGTATGCATGTATGCATGTATGCATGTATGTAACGCAATGTAATGTAATGTCATGCAATGCAATGCAATGCAATGCAATGCAGTGTAGTGTAATGTAATGTCATGTCATGTCATGTCATGTCATGTCATGTAATGTAATGTAATGTAATGTAATGTATGTATGTATGTATGTATGTATGTGTGTATGTATTTATGTAGTCATATAGTAGTTTCTTTACTCCATTCCTCCCTCCCTCCCTCCGTCCCTTCCTTTCTTCCTTCCTTCCTACCTTTCTTTCTTTCTGCAGAGTTGGAATTGCGGAGTCAAGGTCGGGACCGACGCGCCTGGGCATCACAACTGCTGCTTCCATCCATTTTCGCCCTGGGCTCAACCTGTGGCATTTGTTGCACATATGCTATGGAAACTCAACCGTTTTCATCTTCAGAACTCACCAGTTTTTTGCGGTTTGAACACTGCGCCCCGAGCACGACTCACAAATGTCTTTTCCTTTCGCGGCCCCGTCACCCACTCTCCAGCTGTGAATGAGTCACTTGGCTGTGGGCCGCCGAAAGTCACATGAGAAATGGAAGTTGTTTCTTCAATTTTAGGGTGTGTACCTTTGAATCCAATGGAATTTGGGAGCCAAGTCCTTTCATGTGTACTACAATTTCAGCCAAGGTCTTTTTGGCGCTCCTAACTGCAAGGTGGTCATGTTGCGAGTGTTGGGAAGCGGTCAAGTCTCTATATGCAGACACTTTGACCAATGAGACAACTGACAGGGTCTACCGACAGGGTCTACCAGTGTCTAACAGCTTTCTCACAGCACCATTTGTGCGGGCAGAGTATTGGATCCAAAAAGCTGTGCCACGTTTCGCCACATCTCAGACAAGTAATCAGCTCAATCTGACATAATCTGACTATCCACTTTGCTTCTTCAGACTTCTGGAGTTCAAATGTCTCAAGCTTGACCACGCCAGTCATTCGCTGACACACGACTAATTCCCAGACGATACCCCCGTTCCGGTGACTTCCATATCTTTACTCATCTCTTTGTAGGCAGACTTCATCCAACTCTCCATGCACTCGATTGCACTCGTACACAGATTGGTTGCGTAGGATTTTGGAAGTGAAGATTGATGAGCCACCGTTAAAGCTTTCGACGGATATGCCCGGCACCCTGGAGCTCCAGATGCATCATGATGCATCCTTAGAATGGCGAGAGGCAACTGCAACCAGATGATATGTACGTTTACTCTACTCACAAATGTTGAAGAAGCGGTTCCAGTGAAGATCCAATAGGTAGCCCAAGAATTGTATGTTGGACATTTTTGGTCGTGCGGAGATACAAGCCCCTGACAATATATATTTACATTATCGATTGTAAAATTGATGTCTATTGTTCTAGTTTTGGTTCAAATGCTCAAAGACAAATGACAAGAGACATTCAACATGCGAATTGTTTTGATATTGTCACGAGCATGGACAGTGCTATATCGTGTGACGGTATATGATTGCACCAGTGTGCCAACGTCCGTCTTGCCCAAAACACCCAAACTTCATCAGAATGGCATTGTGCTGTCATTGCTATGGTCAAAAATTGCCATATCCACGTGCAGCTGTGTCCAGACCAAGGGCGGGAAGGGAGGAACGAGGGAAGTCTCATTTCTCAACCATGTGTTCTTTTGAGATCTCGCTTCTTTTCTGAGGCTGAGTGGGACCGTGTGGGCAGGATCTGCGCTGTCGCCTTAGAAAACGAAACTGTGTCAGGGATTTCTGGCGAAGCTGTTTGTATTGATATTTCCTGTGGATGTTTGAGCGAAAAATGGATGATATCCATTGGTTGAGAGGAATGAGACTTCTGGAATAGATGCTTCAGATGCTTTGCAGATGCTTTGCAGATTTTTTACTTTTTGCATGAATTCTCTTCGGAATCTTTTGGCAAGGCGGAAGATCGAGGCTCACAACATTCCATTTACAAAGGAGTTGGGGTCCTGGCAAACCTGGAGCCAGCTTGAAGGACCAGAGGCGATGTACGACAGGGGTGCAAGGAAACCCAGACGAGGAAACCCATGACGCGATAGATAATGATAAGGAATGTGTATTATGTACATAGTACTGGGTACTTGTGTGATCCTACTGATTTTGCACCATACCATGCTGATTTGCGTTACTGTTTGCCAGCTGCATCGATACTTTGGACATCAACGCATCATTCTTGGCAACAGTGTGCCATGCGGATGCAATTGGGATAAGATGTTTGATTTTTTGGGTAACGGGTGTATATCCTCACACGGAATGTAGGAGTTACCTATCGCTCCAGAGTCTCTGTGTGGATTTGGCACTTCCCTGCCAAGAGCAGTGCTGTGCACATGTACTATATCATATCTATCACAGCAATCATTATTTAGATAACATGTATGCTATATATATATATATATAGATATCTGTTTATATAGAGATACACAAAAACCCTACGGACTCATTTGACTCGTCCTGTGACCTTTGTTGTCCTTTTCTCCCCACCTGACACTTTCAGCGCTACCCTGAACATCCTGACCAAGTGTCTTTGCTGCATACTCTTTGAGTTTTCAATATGGAGGAAAACACTTTTCAAACATTTTTTTGTTGTTTGTAAATTCAAACCTGCAACAGCTAAGATCTCGTAAGCTAAAAAGTCGTAAAGATAGGGTGAATATAGGGTCAAGAATATAGGGTCAAGTTGGGGTCAACATCGCGCGCCATGGCTGAACATAGAATGGATAGCAAAGGTCCAATGTCCAGTGATGTTGGGAGAAGGCGCTATTGTGGCTCATTTTTGCTGGTGGGTATAGGCTGAGTTTTGGTCTTCGAAGTTGCATATACAATATTGTACAATCATATATATATATATATACATATCTTATGTTTGAGTTTTCGAAGGCTCGCGAAGGCACTGCACCGCGAAGGCATGGAATGGCATAAAGTCATCATTTAATTTCAAGACAATGGATTGACATGGGTTGTTTAATGTTGTCCGTGATTATGCTGGGTATGGCACGACGGTAAAGTGAAGTCCATGCCTTTGTAAAATGGAAAATGGGTGAGCACAGCAAAGGCATGGACTTCACCGTTGAATTGCAGGTTTACAGCAGGTCCGTGAAGGCTCCGCGGCAATTTGGAGCCCTCGAAAGACTTAGACGTACCGTTGTCTAACACAGATTCGGTATGTTTCGCTACCTTTCCTAATGCTCGAGAGTCCCAAGCGGGGCCAAATGTGGCCAATGGATGCCAAGGGTAGGGTATGAAAAACATCTGAAAACCATACAAGTCAACGTATGTAAACGGAATGTCAAGGGGATTCAAGGGGCATTTGCGGCGAGGCTTCGCGAGACATAAACCTTGTGAAGCGATTTCCTATGGGGAGAACTGTTTGCGAAGACTTCCCGCAGGTGCAGTTATCCCGTGTTTGTCCACCAAACAACGTTTAAACATGCTTTAACAAATTACACATCTTCCGCATCTTCCCTGCGCATCCACAATTCGCAACACATTCTTGTGAATGCGGTCTGACTGTTCCAATGTGCAACCTGACCGTATTCTAATAGATTCATATAGATTCTATATATGTTCTTCTTCAATTCCTGGATGACAGTTTGGCCCAAAAGCTTCAATTCCACATTCTAAGTACTCGAGCATGGATTACTGTATGTGTACGCTCGGCGATCCAGATGTCTCTTTTGATATTGGTGCGTGGAGTTGGCTGGAGCAGAACTCAGGTTGAACGGTCCCCTTGCAGAAAGCGTCTACGAAGCATTCGACAAAGGCCTCAGGGACGACAAGGGCTGTCGAAGTCACTCAATCCTTTTGGGCAAAGCGTAGTGATGAAGCTTATGGAGGGCGTCCCGTACAGTAAGATTCTCAAGCGGCCGCACAACCCCTCAAAACATCTCAAAACGTTCAAAGATGTTCAAAGTAAAGTTGATGAAGTTACGGGTATTTTGGGCTGACTCATTCAAGCATGCTTGGAAGTGGAGATTCCGATGTATTCTTCGTCACATTGTGTTTGTCGTAAGCGTACTTGTGGTAGGATGTAGTAGGTGTAGAAGGTAAATGCACCATGGCATCACGTCATGCTACAAGCCTGACACAGAGCCTTGCACGGTATGCATACGCACTCTTTTGATATGTAACTTATACAATATCATGTATGCATCATTTTATGTAGGATTAGGGCACTTGCTCAGAATTGTGAGGCTGTGTTCAGATTTCACTTCTGAACCAGCTCTCCCAATACAGATACACAAGGTGTTGATGCTCTTGCAGCTGAGATCGCCACGCTTTGCATCCTTTCATGTAATTGTCAAGGGATTGCATCTAGACCCTTGCTTTGCGACTCTACGGATATTGATTTCAAGGCTGTTAAGGGGGCAGGGATGGAGGGGTGTGACACCATGTGACGCCGTGTGACACCGTGTGGCACCATGTGACACCACACCATGACACCACACCATGTGACACCATGTGGCACCATGTGGCACCATCTGACACCATGTGGCACCATGTGGCACCATGTGGCACCATGTGGCACCAAGTGGCACCATTCGTCCGTATACCTTTGGTGTTTTCCTTTTTCTGTTGCCTCCACCAAAAAAGTAGAGCACGTAAATCCCCACCAAGCATGCTGTAGAATGCAACAGATACTTAATACACGGTCTGGGCTTAGGCAAAGGGAGCCGCGACAGCCTGGATCTACTTGAAGGCTCAGTGCTGCTTCCGTTTTTCTCAAGAGCAACGCCCAAGAATGTGTAATGATCTAAAATCTAAAGTGAAAGTAGTAAAAATGGTAGAAATAGAATTACACTTCCAGCAAGAGGAGTTCGATTTGTTCAATAGTGATACCCAACCGGAAACTGCATTCGTTTTGCATCAAGGAAGGGTAGGTGGCTCACCTGCGCTGGAAATTGCTGCCAGCTTTGTGTGCAGTGCCAATGATCTTTGATTTCATGGAATTCAAAATGTTTGAAATGCAGAAGTTGTCTATGAACTATAGCCTCAGCCTGGCGCAACTTTCATCAGCGATTGCATGACTCAGTTTGAAAGCACAAACACGCAGTAACATCCTACTGAGACTTCAGCGAATTCGTACAGTTCACACATCATCCTGGATTGATAGTGCTGCTCAATTTGCATCATTTGCATCATGCATCATCGTTTGAATACGCTTGGACATCCATCCAGAGATACCTTGCGTCATGAGTTGTTAATTATGCACAAAGGTCATGGGCAGCATGGGGCTGATGGAGCTGGTTTTGCCTGAATTAGATTGAGCAAGTTTGGCCTTTGTGCAGTTTGTGCATTTTGTGCATTTTGTGCATGTGATTCTGCGTGTGTATTTGTGCCAGGCAACATCACCATGGGAAAGTATTTGTACCAGAAGGGTGTGCTTCCTAAAGCTCAGTCAGAAGTTTGATTGCAGGCTGCCTGATTTCCCGCCCGAACCACGAAGTTGCAAAAGGGCTGCATACAAGATTTCACGAACATATTTTTCAGATGTTTAGTAAAGAATTATAAAGTTGTGTGTTCTTTTTTTTTAGTAAACAAAGAATGTTTTCAGTTTCTTTGTTTTTCATTGTTTTTCTTCCACATAAACCGATCCCAGGTGTGAAGGAGATGGGCACCTCCTACGGAGCTGTTTCTCTTGCTGGCGCCGCTGACTTGGGTGGAATTGCCATGTCCAAAGAATCTAACATGCGAAAAAATCGATGAATTGGTTTCATCATGTTTCATCAATATTAATGTCCTTTCTTAGTAGAGAAATTGAGAAATATTTAGGAAGTTTAGATTGTGGAGTCTACTTCTTTTCAGATAAGGACGTCTTGGATGCAGCGGTTGGATTCCCATGACAACATCCATCCTTTTTGCTTATGATCCCAACCTTGACCTGAGACATTCCGACCTTTCCTTTTGATCATCCGCTGTGATGTGAGTTCTGAATCCTGGCATAGAATTCCGAGACCATTCTATTTTACATTCTCTCTGACATTATGTTGGCTCTTTTTTGATATTGCTCCAACATTGTCTTTGAATGTCTTTGACATGTATTTCAGCGTATTTTGCGACATCTGACATCTTGTCCGACATGTTCTCTGACAACGACTCTGACACATTTTTGAGACATATCACATGCCTTGACATTGCTCTGATATATATATCTGATATTCTCTCTGGATATATTCTGAAATTTTATTTGGCTTCTATCTTGATATTGTCTTTGACACATGGTGACATGTCTCCAGGACATTTCTCTGTGATATTCTGATCTTTTTCTCTGATATTTGTTCTGATGTTTTGTCAGGGATACACTCTGGGATTTTCGCTGGCATACATTCTGAGACATTGAGTCAGATCTTTTCACAATCGCTCTGGCATATATCCTGACATTCTCTTTCACATATATGTCGAGATGTTCTGCGAAAGCAGGCTTGTGCCATATGGCGTCGTATGCCGCATGTGATTAGTTTGCCAAAAATCAGTTCGGAATGGTGAGATGCCCTAAGGAAGATCAGGGCCAAGCGAACCTCACTCTGTGGTTCAGACGCCAGGCAGGACGAGCACATCCAAAGACAAGCAAAACGAACAACGTGTTTGGGTTATTTTGGGTTTATGCGATGTTAATCTATTTTAATCTATTTTATTTTGATCTATTTTATGTTTGCATATTCTGTGTGTAAGGCTTCTGAAGTGTGGTAGATATGCGTGTGGTTGTCATTGCAGTCAATGCTCCAAGTTTATTACACAAGATACATCGAAATGCTTTAGATTACTTTAGTATACTGCAGTGCACATCCCCGAAATCGACCTTCAATAACAGAAAGCGTGCAGGAGGTTCACCCGCATTCATTTGTTGGCAGACCAAAAACCATTCAACGTTTACTGTAGGTGGGTTGTTATTTCGTACTTTTTGTGTTCAACATTGTTCAACATACTTTTTCTATTGAGTTGAGCAGTCCAGAAGAGGTCAAAGTGCGGCCGTGAATGTTGACATTGCAAAGCAAAATGATTCGTGGGGGGTGGCTGGAGTGGGGAGACGGAAGAGTGGTCTTTGAGGAAAGATACTGCACTTTTGAATTCGCACAGCGCACAGTGCTGCAATACTGCTGCAAATTTGCATTCTCAGAACCTGTCAAGACAAGAAGGGTGTGTGTATGTACATAGTACTGTATTTCATACAACATATAACAGTGTAATATACATTCCCCAAATTGGGCAATACATACGAACATCGAGGAATTTGAAACGCTTGCAAAGGCACGTGGGCGCACGATGGCACACGTGGGCACTCACCCACTTCCCAACACACGACATGTGAAACTTCGTGAAGCATGTGATTCCCATAGAGGTCAGCGAGGAAAGCACTGGGGAGAACATTCGAATCGTACAACGGTAAGTTTTAGTTCCACTTGATATGACTTGATTCAGTGATTTGGCGGTTTCCAAACTACGTATTTTAAAACGCAAGTAAAACACTTGTCCACGATTTTGTGTTGGTATTCTTTGATGTGCATAGGCATGCGTGGAAGTACAGACACACCAGCCGTGCGGGGAACATGCTGAGTGCCAAACCGCAAATCCAGATCGCACGGAAGGGTTCTCTTTGTCAAGAGGAACTGCTGTGCGGTTTGTTATGCACACTTAGATTGTGTTCCTCGGATCTTTTCAAAATAATGCAGCACTTAAATAGCTGCTCCAGCCACTTCGGCTTGATGTAGCATGAAGATACGTCAAGCGCATTCTCGTCGCCCACGGTGCTAGAACCGTGCTCCCGATGTTCTGCAGGAATGATTGAAATTTTATAGATATACAGTTTGACACGATCTATACAAAATACAAGATGATTAATGAATTATTGGGCCCATAGTGAAGACTTCTAGTGCCGCATCGATGGACCTTGTTGAGCGGACTGCATCATAGCATGTATATCCCAATTACATCCAATTACGTCGGACAGATATGGACACATTGCACGTTTCTCTAGTTTGCATAAAAACAGAATAAAACTCACCTATCTTGGCAGTTGCCAGTCTCTGCAACAATCTTACAAAACCCAGCGAGGGTCCAATCATACCCACCAGTTGTAGGTATGACGTTCAGATGTATCTAGCATTCTGTGTTTCGTTAGCTTGCTTGGATGTGATAAAGGCTGAGATTTGTAACATGGATGCGCGTTTGAGATCAGGATAGGCCAGGATAGGACTTTGCTGATTGACTTTGTAGCTCTTTCTTCTGCGATTTCCTACATCGCTCTTTGTGATTTTCTCCTTTGTTGAGGCCTATCACGCTATTCCAATCATGGCGAATCTCTGGAGCAATGCCCGCATGCGGTTGCTTGGCCACGTCCCCAGAAAAGGAGTTGTCACTGCAAAATGTGATCTTAATATGAATACACACACACATATGTGTATATATATATATGTATAATATATATATGTATACATTATATCAATCATGTGAGAGATTGAACATGTTTTTTAGATTTGAATATATTTGAACATGTTCGCTCCAACCCCAACGTTGCTCCACACCTCAACGGGGCATTTCAGGCTGCACCCGCTCACAGGGGGTTTTGCAGCCTGCAACCGCCAGAGCACAGATGGCTCAAGTGCCCCGACAGCCAGTGCACGCGTTCGAGTACCTGTGGTTCTGGTCTCAGACCGGACTGACCAAAGAGGACCTCAAGCCATGGAAGGCTGCAGCCGCCAAGTTTAACTTGGCCGTGCAGCACAGGCTCACGGGACCTGGGACAAAGCAGATAGAGAAGCGGATGCCAGATCATATTGAAGATCGCAAAAAAACACATGTGCCAGCCCCATAAAACTATTGGTTGGATGATGAAATCCAAGTAATCAAATGTCCCAGCCCCACAAAACTATATGTTTATATATCAAGGTTCATAGGAGCAGTACCAGGATACCTTTTCCTATGGGATGATCCACATCATCAAATGTCCCACCCCCGCAAAACTATTGGTTGGATGATGAAGTCCAAGTAATCAAATGTCCCAGCCCCACAAAACTATATGTTTATATATCAAGGTTCATAGGAGCAGTACCAGGATACCTTTTCCTATGGGATGATCCACATCATCAAATGTCCCACCCCCGCAAAACTATTGGTTGGATGATGAAGTCCAAGTACACAAATGTCCCAGCCCCACAATACTATATGTTTGATGATGAAGTTCAGGGAAGCAGTAGCCGGATGCCCGATGATACCCGATGATCCAATTCATCACATGTCCCAGCCCCACAGAACTATATGGTGTTTCTGTAAATATATATATATATTTACATAGAGAGAGAGAGAGAACTTTCTTGATATACATCGTAGATAAGTCATCATAGTCCCTGAGGAGCTTGAGGCTCATCCAATGTGAAAACCAGGAACACGTCAATGTTGGATGATGAAGAGCCACCAGACAACAGACACCAGACATCTCACCCAAACAAGGTTCATCTCCAAGCAACACACAACTCAGGCGTGTCCTCGCCGCCAACGAGTGGGCTGCGCTGGACTGCTGGTCCAAGAGCCAAGTGCCGGCTCCAAACGCCGAAGCCTGGCGACACCTTCAGCGGAGCGGAGCTGTGGGGCAGACGCCAGTGACTCCAGCCAAGGTGTCCAGAGGAACTCAGACTGAGCAAGAGCGCCATGGCTGCAATTAACAAAAGTTGGCAAACTCACATGAAAAGTTGGCAAACTCACATGATGAAGATGGTTTGTAGTGATGTAAGGAGTCTCCAGTCCGATGTTTTCCTGGTGGGCTTCTTCCTGAGGACACCTGAGCCGCCAAGACGCATCGATCGACGACGCTTCCGTTGGTGAACTGGGAGCAGCTATGGGCCATGGAACCAAGATGCCAGAGAGACGTAAGATGGCGCCAGTCCAGAAAGTCAAGAAATACGGACTGAAAAAAAAAGAAAACAAGAAGTTCCGAACAAAGCATGGCGTCAGCTACAGTGGTGATCATTCAAAGGAGAGGAAGCCGTGGGGCCAGGGCTTGCGAGATGTGATTCAGCCATCCTTTGAAGAGATTTGCAAGATGACGCAGCCACAGTGCCGGAAACTCTTAGAATCACACGGTGTGATCAGTAGCAAAGCACAGGGTTTGACTTTTCATTGCTGGAATTGCCAGTCTTCCCTGATCGCAGACAAAGGATTTCGCTGTGGTTCCCGCGCCTGTCCTAGCCGTGGACAAGTGAAGCATCCTTTGTTGGCGTATTCCCCACTGCATAACATGCATGCCGGAGGAGCTCAGGTGATAGACTATCAGCTGGTGGTCAGAACAATGTACTGCTTGGGCACAAAAATCCCGAATGATGCTGCCGCACATTTTGTGCGCCATCCTTCTGAGACTTGGAAGGCTGCAAAAAAAAAGCTGGACAGACTCTACATAGTGCTCAAATTGTGCCTCGCTTACTCCAACCACGTGCATGCTTGCCAGCAGACCTTTACCAAAGATATTGTGGAAGCAGATAGCGCTCGATTGGGCGTGCGAAAAAAGAAGCCGGCAGATCCGCGGGGCACACCGAAAGTCTCCAACATCGGAAGGTCCTTCGTGATGGTCGGACGATTTACCAGGAACTGGTTGCTGCGCGGATTGGCGCCTCGTGGTGGTGCTTCGGGTCGGAGTGGCCCAGAGACTACAGAAGAGGTGGCATCCAAGATCAGCACAGCTATGCAGTCTCAAACAATCTTAGCCGGCGACGGCGCTCGAGCCTGGAAGTCTTCAGCGAAGCAGGCGCAGAAGCCCTTCTTGAAAGGAGTGAAGCACGGACAACGTCTCTTTACTCCGCCCTCCCGGGTCGACCGTGCAGACGTCAGCAAAGATGTGCAGCGATTCATAGACAAAGCCAGCACCAAAAAAATTCGAGCAGCCAAACGGTACAAAAAGCATTGGGTCCTTGCCGGTGGAGACAACACCGCCGAAGGGTTGATAGGTGCTGTGAAACAAACAGCCCGCAGGGTCGGGTCTGTCCGAGGAGGTCGCCTGAGGCATGGAGGGCACCTCAAAGCTGTGCAAGTACAAAGCAGCGCACAGCTCTTGCGACAATCTGGCTTCACAAGCGTCCTCGAGGCATGCAAGTTGTTCCGGGAACAGCACATGCAGGGAAAGTTCCAACTGTCTCCTTCAGACGCTTTCGTGCCAGAGAAGCACCCGTGGCTGCTCGACTCAGAGACAGCGGAGGCTAAGTGACGTCAGATACGAGACGAAGTGCAGAAAACAAAGATCGCTGCTCCATGTGCGTCCGTCTCCGGTGGCATCTCGGGATTCAATTTTGTGGGCACATCCTCTACATGATACAAGGATGACATGCCATACACGTACATAGACATTGATACCTATAATGCTTTTTATCACAATATATGTTATAATGCATATATATATATACATAAACATATATACTTATGTATCATATATAACAAGGAGTATCTATACATGAAGTTACACATGTCTCGTTGTCGTTACATGTATAAATACAGATACACATATGTATATATATCAGCATACGTGTATGTACTTCCCGGGACGTAAGACCCGGACGTTGCAAGCGCGGAGCAACGTTGGGGTTGCCGCGAACATGTTTTGTCAATCAATATGTGTTTTTTTCAACTGATCATTTGTGATTCTGTGGATTGATGATCTTTGACCTGACGGACATTTTTCCTTGCGCTCCTTCGCTGTTGCCGAAATCCCATGTTTGGGCTGTATCCCCTGACACTTGGATGCTGTTGGGGCAGTGTGCCACCCTTGCAGCACTTGCACTCCAACCTTTAGATGAGCAAAGGCAAATTGACTCCAAATGCTTCTCTTTCCACGAGAACAAAGGAGACTCCTGCAATCTTTCGTGTGTTTTGCCACGTACTGGGTAGATGAGTTAAGTCGTCTCATCTTGTGTTAAGTCGTCCCGGCACCGTGTGCCCATTGGGATTTGCATCAAAACAGGTATACCAACAATGCTTGCTGAACAGAGTTGGTATTAACTTTTTGGTCCGGATGTAGTGTGCCCATGGGGATTCGCATCAAAGCAGGTGAAATCACAAGGTTTACGGAACATAATTGGCATGAACTGTTTGGATTGGCTTTTCAAGTACCATATTTTGCTCCCGTTGTGTGGCACAACCGTTACAACCTCCCTTGTTGCCTCCAGTGCTTTAATTTCCTCCTTTCTTCATGTTTCAAAAAACTGCGTATTTGAACTTCATGTTAACTTCATTGCTACGTTCTAGTTTTGAACATTTGTGCATTCCTTCATGTGTTCTTTCTCTCTTCCTCTTTACATTTGTATTGTATTTCTCTTCCTCTTTCCATACACCTTTCTCTTCCTCTGTACAAAAGCATTTCTCTTCCTCTGTACAAAAGCATTTCTCTTCCTCTGTACATATGCATTTCTTTTCCTCTGTACATATGCATTTCTCTTCCTCTTTACATATGCATTTCTCTTCCTCTGTACATATGCATTTCTCTTCCTCTTTGTGCATTCCTTCATTTGTTCTTTCTCTCTTCCTCTTTACTTTTTGTATTTGTTTTCTTTTTCTTTCTTTTTATATCTCTCATTCCTCTCATTTTCTCCAGGCATGGAAGAAAGCAAAGTGCAGGTCGCAGTGGGCGGTTAGGGGGCGCTCACAGTGGAATCATATCATTGCAACAGGACAACTTCAACGGTGACGTACGTTTGGATCGTTTGAGACACTGATATCAGGCAATATTGTGATATAGACGTTATGTATTCTTATATTTTGATATGTTCGGTATTGTTTGCTGCTCAGGATATGACATCGTTCTGCCAGGTATTCAGTCATCCTTTGCCAAAGACCCAACAGCTATTGCAGGAGGAAATGACCGGAGGTGCGCCCAGATCCGCCCAATTTTGGAAAGATGCTGAAAGGGGATCTTGCACAATGTGGCACATTGAGATAGCATCAGAATTCATAGCTTTTTGTCCGGAAGCTGCCAACGGTTGAATTGCACTGCAATATTGTTTGTAGCTCATTTGGGTTGGAATCAAAACCCGGGTTAAATACGTTTAGTAAAGGCATGACCCAAACTTGTTTTCATACTTCCGTGATGAAGACCGCCGCAACTGTTTGTGGTTGTAGGGGAGTTCAAAAGAAGCAGTTCTTAGGTAAGCGATGCTCAGCGATGCCCATTTGTAGTCTCAGGTACTATATGGTGAGTATACTTGTTGACATGTTGGCATGGAAAGCATGTCAGGAATGATCTTGTATTCAGCGATGCCTCTAGCGATGCTTCTCGATGCCTCCAGCGATGCCCAAAAGTGCCCCCAGTAGTCAGGTACCCACCCGTTGGCAAACCAAGCCACTTTGGTACCATCATAAACATCAATGATCATCATCATAGTCCTATGTTTTATTCTTTCACATGTTCAACAAAGAAAAACAAATGATCAGAGTGTTGGCAGCAGCGGTTCTAGTTCCAGCTCAGATTCCTCCAGTTCGTCGTCCGAGTAAAAAGATTCAGCATGGAAACCAGACCCAGCAAGATTTGCAGCGGTACTGTCATAGAGATCAACAATCATCAGAGTTCTATCTTTTATGACTTTTTGACAATGACCGCCGCATCTATTAGCCAACCAAAACTTTAGGATCAAGATTTACTAACAGGGTTTCGACTACAACCCATTTGTTTAAAGGATATTGAAGGTATCACTTTGAAATACTTTGAATATTTGTCAATTGCTTAAAAGGCCTTTGAATATGTTTGAACGCCTTTTAATGTTTGCCGAAAGAAATCATGCCCTCGAATTGAAACACCCAAGTTGAAGACCTCAAGGTGTCCAAAAAGTGTTGCATAAGATGTGTCCAAAAAGTTGCCCTCCAGCAAAAGTGAGAATGTTGGATGCTGCGGGATGCTGAAGCCTGTGTATAACACAGCTATTCACAGTGTACATGGTTCTTCGTGATGGTTTTCCAATGATCCTTTAAAGCTAATTTGGCTTATGCCTTAGCTTGTCCTTTAGCTTGTTCTTAGTCCTTCCGTTCTTTTTTTTTCCCTTGTTCCTTCTTTCCTTTTTGTTTCCTTTCTTTCCTCTCTCACTGATGAGCTCTTGAGAAGTGGGAGTACTCAATATTGATTCTCCCTTGGGTCGGGATGGGTAGTGGAGTATCAATGCATCAACACCATGCTGGTGACATTGCGAAACAGGCAAGCAGAACAAACGGAACTCAAAAGTCTGCCGAGCAAAATAAACACTTTGACTAAAAAAGAAGACAAGTGGAAGAAGTAGAAGAAGTAGAAAAAAGATGAAAGAAGAAGTAGACAAAAGATGTAGAAAAAAGAAGTATATAGAAGACCAGTTCGTTTTTTTGTAGAAGAAGTTTGTCACTGAAAAAGTGTGGAGCCGAGGCAGTCAAGTGCTAACCGACCTCTTCGTGGCACTCACAGGCACTGAATGTCGTTCTTTCTCTCTCTCCGTTGCATCGGCCAAACCCTAACTGTTCATAAGTGTTCCACGTGTTTGTACTTGCAATGATTTTTTCAAGTATTTTAGCATGCTTCAAAATACTTTCACACCGTATCAATGTAATTCAATGTATGCATATATGAGAGGAACAACCAACTGAATTGAGAGAGAGAGAGAGACCTTGCAGGAAGAGTTATAGTGCGCTGTTTGGCATTTCTACTTCAGATTGAGACTCAACATGCTGACTTCTGCACCGCCCCTGCAGTCATCCTAGCCATGGGGTTTATTCCTGCAAGCTTCCTGGTATATTTGGTCCACGAGAAGTCCACCAATGGCAAGTCGGGAATCCAAGAATCAAAGACTCGAAGCAAAGAGAGAAAAAGAGAGAATTGCTGTAATAATAGTAGAGAATTAGAAAAGTAGCAAGTAGTAGCATGTAGCAGTAACAAAGTGAGAAACAGTGGAAGAAAATGAGCAGGAAAAGTATGGAAAAGTGGGAGAATGGATGAGAGAAGCGGAGAGAAGGAGGGTGTAGCTGAGAAGCTGAGTGCATTTTGCTCAGAGCATCAGTAGGGCGAGCGCTGCTCGCCCCAAAGTTTTGCTTTCAGCACATTCAATGACCGAAAACTGTTCCTTAGATCCTGGTAGCTCAACTGGGAGGATCTTCAGACTACAGAAAAGGAGAAGAAAATGGAAAGTAGTAGTCTCATGTACACTCTTAGTTTGTAGTTTTGCTGTTTTGTTTTGTCCTCATCGAGACAGTTTTCGCTGAAATGCTTTGACATGAATTCGCAGACGTGTCAAAAATGTACATTGACACAAGATATGAAATAAGTCACCAAAAGAAGTGAAGATACTGTAGCGGGATTCAGGATGTTGGACAGCCTGGGTCTCAGCTGTTGTTATTTGGTCGGTAAGGCATCAGCAACTGCTGACCGGCCGGGTCCTCAATGGTTTCGCATTTGGAGGTTCTTGGAAGATAGAAAATAGAAGATAGGAAATTTGAAAGGACTGGAATCAAACAGGAAAGGAAGATGAAGAGAAATACAGGGAGATATGAACAGATATGAGAAGATCCGGAAGTTGGAAAGAGAAAGACTCAGAGACATAGCCATGTTCGAAACTCAGAATGTCAGAAGCACCATCTCCATATATCTCCGTGAGGTATTTCTCCTTTGCTGTATTGGTTTGGCAATTATTGCTTGGAGCTCAGATGGTGAAGCGGACCAATCTAAATCTGTGATCTTGAACGCCCTACATAGATTTATATAATTAAGTTACCTTAGATTCATAAATACAGTTCAATGAGTTGAATGTGTTGAATCATATTTGTTCCTTATTTGTTCTTATAATTGTTTGTTGGCCTGGATTCTTTCTGTATATTGGTGCCCTCGTCCAGCAGGACCAGCTGCGACACATTTCTATCACGGTTCAAACGTCTCCAAGAAGCAGTCCTGCTATGTCCTGCTTCTGTTTGCTTTTGTTTGCTTTCCTGATCTCGCTATGTTCCTACTATAGAATTCTTAGATTCATTCTTTATAGATAGGAATCCTATGGGGAGTTCATCTCATTTCATTTGCCCACCAGTTTCATGTTCAGATTTGCAGCAAATCATGACTTAGCTGGTGTGTTATCATTTGTGTGTTATTTCAGTAGAAATAAGTTTCAAACAAGGCTAACTTCGTGCCAAATATATCCAAATGTATAATTTGCAAATGGTAGCGCTGTCATTACCACCCTTTGCTTTTGGTCGGAACGCTAGTCAAACCCTACGCCCTTGCATGCCCTCGCAGGTTGGGATCTGGTGAACTTTTTGCTTCCTTTGGTCCTTTGCCTCTTCATTTTCTTGGTGTTCCAGGTGCAAACCAGCGCATTGCAGCGCTGCTTCTATGCTTTGGAGTGGGACCCCATATACACAACATCAACTGCAACATTAGATACGATGTGACATGATGGAGCGGTAATATGATAGAACACAACATACAATCATAATGTAATAACATAAAACATGACACAAGATAGAATAAGCTGACATAACATAGTATATTATATTATATTATGCTAGAATACAATGTATACAATACCATGCAATACGATACCATACACTACACTACAATACAGTAGCATTCAACAAAACACTAAAATACTATACCATTCAATACAAAACAATACAATACAATGCAGTATAATATACTTTGAATGATTCATCATCTACGTAATCTATGACTGTACAATATATGAATATACATGTCTACTATATGTATATCATGAGAACATTATAGCTTCATATTAGATACACATATCGGCAGACTGACAGGCATGCAGGCATACAAGCACACATACATGCATTCACTACCTGATATTTGCATGGAATATATTAGTTGTAGGACATTCTTACTTGCATTGCACGCACTTCCTTCATTTCATATATTGCATTACATACATAGTATGCGACAGAAGACACACGCACTCGCAGCATGCATACCATGTCATACCATACCTTTGCAAACCTTCCTATACCAGGCTTCCCAAACGGTCCCTATCTACTGCCTGGAGTGCAGCTGTTGCAAGAAATTAGCATATGATAATATATGACATACAATGCAGACACCATACACATTGAGTTTGTTGACGGTGCATTCATGGCATACATCGCAGATATCACACAGGACATTTCCAATTCACAGACGTGCATGCATACATCCGGTAACATATATCCGGTACATACGCGCCCCAAGGCACGATGATACCTTGATGGATGCGGGCACCCACAAAGGAACCCAGACATAGATGCATATCGTATACACATATCTTCACAGGAGTGTGCATAGAAACAAGGGTATACACAAGGATAGATACTTGTACATGGATCGACGTTCCCAACGTTCACACCACATGATCATACGCGGATACATATGCATACATTACATGAATACGGTATACTCAGTACACGACTGCTACATGAATCAAAATGCATGTTGTCAAAGCCTTCTACATCAGTCCTGATGTTGCATGTGTCAGAATGTTGCACTTGCACATTGGATACGGATAGGGCATTTCAATGATTGCATGTGTACATATACATGCAACAGAACATGCCTGCTTGCATGTTCTACACACACAATCCATTCAGCCAAACAACATCAGACATCAAGATCTGCATGGACCTAGATATGAAAAACAGAAGCACATTCAGATAGACATACAGTATCATGCAGCCATAGCTACATTTGCATTGGCCTGTCCACTGCCGATATATTGTTTCTTAGTTGATTTTTGTGTAACTACAGTATAACTAGATATATCTTTATATATTTACATATATGCTATCACACGATATCATATGATACGTGTTTAGCTAAGTGTTCTTGTACGGGTATGTTTTGGTCAAGATTGGTTGCTTCGTATATTTTGTGGACAGGTTATGGCATACTCGGGTGACAATTTGCCGGTGGCAGCCTCGGAGCAAGAGAAGTCCATATGTTTCTTCTATTTCTCATAGCAGGTTGCATTCTGGTTGCATTCTTCTCATAGAATTTTTATTTGCAAACTTCTCATTGTGTTTCTTCTTTTATCTTCTTTTCTCATTGTAAATCAAATGTTGAGGCAATCATCATGGTGCTTTTCCTCTACGGCGCATGCAGAAATCCCAGTTGCCTTTTGAGCATGACCCGCTGTTTGAAAAGGGTTGGCATATGTTGGCATGTCATGTTACAATATGTTCTTTCTTTGTCGGGTCCTGCGTATTAAGAAGTTCATACAGATAAGTTCATGTGTTTGTGGCTAGATCCAGAGACCCACCCACAGGTAGAGTGTACAGGATAGGGATCCGGTTCAGCCGAGCAGTTCCGTGTTGCCCTGGCTTGATTTTAAGCTTGTCACATCTCTCTACACTTTGCCATCCAGATGTTTGCGACAGACTGGTTCTCCTGTCTTTGTCATCCCCTTCCATCCATGTGTTTGGCGGTATCTCTCCAATGTATTTGCCTATATCGTACAGGATAGATGATCGATGCTTATCGTTTCTACTCCTGGGTTCCTGTTTGCATTTCTCTTTCTCATGATTTTGCTTTCTTGATTTTTGTTACTTTTTATTTATGTGTTCTTTGGTAAATGGGATGTCACAGTGTTGCCATACGTTGAACCATACGTTGAACCATACACTTTGAACCATACATTGCCCAATAAATCAGCTGGTGGAGCCGATAGAGTGGTAGTGGAATGCAAAGCCCAAAAGAAGCACGCCATGGAGATCCATGGAGATCCATGGAGACAATCGAGGCATACCATGGCATACCTGTGACATCCTGTGACCATATACTGACAAGGATTCGCATGCACTGACCATCACGCATACTCACATTTGACATTCTTTATCATCAACAGCTTCCTCT
Organism: Symbiodinium kawagutii; assembly: GCA_009767595.1. Classification (NCBI taxonomy): domain Eukaryota; class Dinophyceae; order Suessiales; family Symbiodiniaceae; genus Symbiodinium; species Symbiodinium kawagutii. The sequence continues at coordinate 79,920 of VSDK01007764.1, read as the reverse complement.
TGAAAAAGTAATGCGAATGCAACGCGTGGCCTGTCACAGAGAAAGTATAGATTTGGTACAATTTTTGCACAGACCTGTTAGGCATCATTGGAAACAAGAATCGAATGGACATGTTTTTGAGTTCAAGGTCAATACACCGCAAAGCTCCGGCTCAGGCATGACACCTCTTATGTACTGCGTCGAGCCAGTCTTTAGTGTTCCATCAACAGCTTACGTGACGCTGATTTGCGTCATTGACTCAGAAGGGCGTAGATCTTTTGAGAGTTTGAATATTTACTGTGTACATCCATTTTTTTGAATATATTTGAACAAACAATAAAGTGTTGGAGTCTGTTGGAGTGTTGATTCTTTTACTGTACATCTTTATTCTTTGTTAAGACCGATCATGAGGTCCACTACTACTGACTGTGGTTTGAGCTAGTTTGAGCAGCTCACAATGTTGTTGACTTGTGAGATGTTATCCTATTGGAAACCAATGTCAATTCCCCACAACTAGCCACCTCAAGATTCATTTCTGGGTTCCAACAGCCCTATCCTATCCTTTCCCATCCTTTCCAATCCTTGCCCCTTATTTTCCTTTCCCCTTATTTTCCTTTCCCCTTATTTTCATTTATTTTCATTTATTTTCCTATGTTTGCCTTGGGTCTTTGGGAGTCTTTGGGTGCTCCTTGGCGCTGACAGTGGAGGTCTCAGGCACCCCCAACCGTGTCCAACCTTGTTAGCTGCCACGGTGCGAAGAAGTCGAATGTTTCGGCCCATGATAATCTAAACTCCACAGACGAGCCTCGGCTATCCATGGCTATCCTAGACTTCCTCAAAATCTCAATTTTGAATATTTCAATTCATTTGGAGTTTCACCGTTCCTGGTTTGAGGGTCCCTGAAAGTCGGAAGTCTTTCTTAGCTCCAATGCCTCAAATCTAGTGACCTAAAGGTCGACTCTTGACGCCATCGCCCACTACTGCCGACCACTACCCACCACTACCCACCACTACACACCACTACCACTGATCGTACCATTACCTCTACGACTATCGCAACCACAACTACTAGGGAACTACTAATGCTGCTGCTACTGCTGCTACTGTATGGGCGTGCTGGACTGGTCGATGCGGCGCAGCTGAGGCGGTGAACCCCCGTACTGCCTCTGCCATGGTATTTTTTGATTTGATTCTTTTGACTGCTCGTGTTAACCTCGTGTTAACCTCGTGTTAACCTCGTGTTAACTATGTGAACTTCTGTGAACTCTATGTTAACTGTGTTGTGGTCCTCCCGTTTGTATTGCTGCCATTTCCGTCCTTTTGCTGTTCTCCGCCCAGGTCTTTGATGGTTAAGTGCATTTCGAACTCCTTTTTTCATTTTTGATCGGTTTCTTTCCCTTTTGCTGCTGGTTTTGCCGGCTCCCCATCCGCCAAGGCCCATTTTTGGAACCCTGTGAAATCAATGGCTTCTGTTTATGTGCATTCTGTGTATGTATGTGGTTTCGGTTTGGCAAACCATAGAATTGCAGAGGGCCAGGAACCCATTGCTGATCAGTACTGGCCAAAGAAGACTGGCAGCATGGCTGTTCTACTTGCAATATGCTTTGCATCGCTCTACCATATTCTATTTTATATGGCAATCCTCAAGCAAAAAACATTAAGCAGGTACGTTCTCGAATTTTCCACTGTAGGATGTATTTGTTGAGTCTTGCATGACATGTCCTTGCGGTTTTACCAGTGTGGGATTTTCTTCTGGACGGAATTTTAGTATTCTTAGTGACCCGTGGCAACCAGCAGTTACTTTGTCATGGTGACTTCTTAGTGCTGTTTGGACGGTTGCCATGTCACGGTGACTGTTTTCCCGAGCACCGAGTTGAACATTTTCACTGGCACAATCTCGACCTTGGCGATTGCTGTTTTGGAGCCGGCGGCCTCAGCTTCGATCTATGGTCAGCACAGAATGAGCCCACGATTGTTTATTTGCTGCGTCTCTGTCTCAGAGACAGGGAGGACACGTTGGTTTCAACATGATATTTGGGGCAAACCGAAAGTAGACTAGAAATGCTAGAAAATACAAAATGCTTTTTCGGTGCCTATGTCATCTATGCTCAGTTGTTTTTCTATGTTTTTCTGTGGCACTGTGATGTGAAACGATGTGAAGTGTCGTCTTTGTTTTGAAGTGCCCTCAAGTTCAAACTGCCTCAAGTTCAAACTGCACAGGGCCTTCGACCTGCCGGAATTGGAGCAGCAACCTGAGCTTTGCGCTGCGCCACATTTGTCCATGTGTTTGAACTATTTTTACAATCATAGATATATCATGGATGCACAAATGATCACAAATGTATTAATGCATACACAATCATACACACTTAAGCACAGATTTATGCACATGCGTATGCATGTGTGCGCACATGCATGCACATAAAACCTGCACACACACACACACACCTATACACCAGTATACATATGTCCATACGTAGACACACGCACGTGAACGCGCCCAAACAACTGCAGCTGTTTATACATGTGCACACGCCTGAATGCAGTAGACTAAGGTCATGCGTTTGCATTTCATGTTGGCGTTTGTCGTTAGAATTGAATTAATTACAATTGCATTCACGAATTAGAATGACATAGAACGGATTTCCGCTAGGTCCAACTATCGATGGGGGACCTGGGGATTCAAATTCGAGAATGCACCAGTCACCAAAGACATCCTAAGGTCATCCAAGCACAAATGCCACAAGATGTCACAAGATGCATTCTTTTTTACAGCATTGACATTTGTTAACCCCTGCGAACTAGCTCGCAAGGTGTTTAAATGTTCTTTAATATACACTGATACTCACTACGTCTCACTCCTGTATACTGACGGCATTGGAGTTGGTTACTGGAAGCCCGAAAAGCAAGGCCACATCAACAGCCACCAGATGCCACCAGATGCCTTGAACTCATATTTCATCATTGAAGTTTCATGAATTTTTGATCACCTTTCTGGCCATCTTGTGTGCATTCCCTTCGGTGACATCACCAGTGATTGTCACCATAGAGCCCATCTAGTTGACTGTCCTTCTTGACAAGCATTTCATATAGAATTGAAGAGATTTAGTTTAGCATTTCCATAGCCAGTCCTGTGAGTCCTCTTTGTCAAGTCTGTCTCTTTGTCATTTCTCTTGTCACCTTTTTCAAGCCCTTTTTGTGTTCGGAGATGGCCATGCGGAAAGAAGCCATGCTCCTGCACATGCCTTCTGCCTAGTAAGACAGTTGACCGATGTCAACGTGTCTACTCCGTGTCTACTGTTTAGAAACAGAATCTTCTAATTGAATGCTACTTCTTTGGCCAACCTTGGCTCTATTTGCTTTGCTCCACTTCCTGCTTATGAGTTCTTGGTTTGTACTTTGTATATATTTCCGCCTGTATCCAACACTGACTTGCTGCTTGCTTCTTTCTACCTCAAACATACAGACTTACTGTACAACCACATGCAGGCGTACATTGAATATCGTCAACTTAGATGGGAGGGCCATTTTTTTAGGGATTTTTTTTTTTAGTTTGGGATTTTTTTCTTTTTTTTCCTATCCCTGTTGCTTTCCTGCTTTTCTGCTTTTCTGCTTTCCTGCTTTTCTGCTTCTCCGCTTTCCTGCTTTTCTGCTTTCCTGCTTTTCTGCTTCTCTGATTTCCTGCCTTCTGCTTTTCTACTTTTCTGCTTTTCTGCCTCTCTGCTTTTCTGCTTCTTTGCTCCTTTGCTTCTCTGCTTTTCTGCTTTTCTGTTTCCTTTTTTTTGTTTCTTTTTTTTTCTGCCTTGCAGAGGCAAAGGCAAACCTTAAAACTCCTAAACCTTAAAACCCTAAGACCCTAAAACACCTAAACCTTAAAACACCGAAACGCTGAAAGCCCCAAACCCTCAAACCCTGAAAACCTTTAAAGCCTTAACCCTAAAATTTCAAACCCTAAAACAGCCCTCCCCGCTATCATCCATCTTATATATCAGATCATCATCTACCATTTTTCTTAATCATATGTTCTATGTGATTAATTTCATCTCTTGTTATGCATGGGGATCATTTCTATCAGATCATCTTGCATCATTTTTCCTACCTTTAGATTATATGTGATTGATTCTAATCTCTTGTTACGCATGGGGGGGCTGCGCCCCCCCAACCCTAAGCTTGTAAAATCCAGTGCGTATCTCCGGCGCGAGAGACGCAAAATCGAATTTCAAAAAGTCAAAAAGTCAAAAAGTACTTTTCGATTTTTCCGACTTTTCGAAATGCATTGGGACTTTTCGATTTTTCGCCTTTTCGACTTTTCGAAATGCCCAGCACTGAAATTTGCGCACTTCCACTCCCACCGAATTTCAAAAAGTCAAAAAGTCAAAAAGTACTTTTCGATTTTTCGACTTTTCGAAATGCATTGGGCCGTTTCGCTTTTTCGCCTTTTCGACTTTTTGAAATGCCCAGCACTGAAATTCCCAGTGAACCCAATAGTCTCTAATTAGTGCAATAGTCCTTACTGTAATTAAGGTAATAGTCTCTGAAAATAGACCTTAATTAAAGACTATTTCTTTAATTAAAGACTATTGACCGTTAATTAGAGATTATGGTCTTTAATTAAGGACTTTTTTTAAGGACTATTGCCTTAATTGAGGACTATTACCTTAATTAAGGACTATTAACCATATGTCCTTAGTTAAGGACTGTCATATTCTGAAAAAAATATGTGAAAATATATTGTTTTTTTGTTGGAGACATGTATGGTTGCGAAAAATCAATTTTCAAAACCCAACATTTACAACATACATAGATTTTTAGTTTTTTCAAACTCATTGAATTCAAAAGTCTCAAGATTTATCATTGTTCAGATTTTGAAATATATCAATCTCAAAATCTGAAGGTATATCAATTTCAAAATTTTGAGATATAGCAACTTTCCAATCAACATATCAATTTCAAAATCTTAAGATATTAACATTTCCAAATTTTGAAATATGATAATTTCACAAATTGAAGCAATATCAATTTAAAAATCTTAAGATATACCATTTTAACAATTAAACATATATCCTATATATCATTTTAAGATTCTTTAGGCAAATTTCATGCTCAAATCTTAAGACTAGGAAATTTTCGAATGTTAAGATTTAGTACTTTAAAATTTTAAGACCCATCCGTTGCAACATTTTGAGCTATATACATTGAAGAATTTTGAAGTATATCAAATTGTATTGCCAAATCTTAAGAAATATGAATTTAAAAAATCTGGAGATATATGAATTTAAAGATCTTTAGATATACCAATTTCCAAATCTTCAGATATACATTTTCCAAATCTTAAGATATATCCATTTCAAAGTCTTAAGATATCACATATCAAAATCTTAAGACATGGCCAATTTAAAATCTTAAGACTTATCATATCCATTTTAAATCATAAAGTATATCAACTTCACTTTCTTAAGATGTACCAATTTTTGAAACCTGAATATATTTTTATTTCAAAAATTGGAGGTGTACCCATTGTAAGATTGTACGGAAAAACCATTTTCAAAACCCGACATTGACAACAACTTTCAACCATAGGTTTTTTAGACTAACTCAATTCTGAAATCTTAAGAGGCACCACGATTCAAATTTCAAAAAAATATATGTTTCAAAATCTTAAGATATATCAATTTCAAAATCTTAAGATCTATTAATTTCAAAATCAACATATCAATTTCAAGATCTTAGGATATTAACATTTCCAAGATTTGAAATATGATCATTTCAAGAATTGAAGCAATATCAATTTGAAAATTTTAAGATATACCATTTTAACAATTAAACATATATTCTATATATCATTTTAAGATTCTTTAGGCAAATTTCATGCTCAAATCTTAAGACTAGGAAATTTTCCAATGTTAAGATTTCGTACTTTAAAATTTTAAGACCCATCCATTGCAACATTTTGAGCTATATACATTGAAGAATTTTGAAGTATATCAAATTTAAAATCCTCACATATTGTATTGCCAAATCTTAAGGTATATGAATTTAAAAATCTTGAGATCTATAAATT
>VSDK01007764.1:54439-73406 GCA_009767595.1 Symbiodinium kawagutii | reverse complement strand
AAGTAGGAGTCTGCTTTCCCAAAATTCAGCAAATACCATGCAAAGTAGGAGTCTGCTTTCCCAAAATTCAGCAAATACCATGCAAAGTAGGAGTCTGCTTTCCCAAAATGCACCAATACTTTGCAAAGTAAGGACTTATTTCCCCAAACGCAGCAAATACCATGCAAAGCAAGATGCTTATTTCTCCACATGCAGCACATACCACGCAAAACACGAGGCTGACTTCCCAAAATGCAGCAAATACCACGCAAAATGACAGGTTCTGGCTCGAAACTGCTGCAAATACCAGGGGAAGGGCTCCAGGAAAGGAAAAAAAGAAAAAATCCCCAAACTAAAAAAAACAAATTCCCCAAACAATTTCCAACCCAATTAGATGTCATATATGCAAGCAGAGAGAGAGAGAGAGACACACATATTTGGATGCAGAGACACACATACATGCACATATCATGCATGCATGCTGACATACCTACGAGCTTACATGGTTGCATGCCTGCCTGCCTGCCTGCATACATGCATGCCATCATGTGATTGTTTTATCATGCTTTTGTAATTCCTTGCATGTACAGTATACACACATAGTGTCATAAAATATTCTTTGTATAAGCATCCATTCAACCTTTGTTCTTATCACTTTCATCCCTATTAATACATTTGTATATTGATAAGTATGGTGCAGGTACAAGCACACGTTTTGGAATGGCTCAGCGTTTGCTGTACTGGCCGCTGCCCGTATTTCATTTCTTTTTTTTGCTTTCCGAGGCCAATCCTGAACTTTGGACTTGCAGTTTTTCCCTGGGTTCAGTCCTTGAATGTAAGCCAGGCAAACGCTGATCGGCGTAAAGCACATTTGCACATTTTAGATGCTTTGTAGATTTGATGAATGTGGATGAATGGTTCATCAACAGAAGACACAGTACTTGGATGTACTCGGCGAGAAATTCAGAAGCGCATGCCAGGTTCTTTTTGGGACAAACGGTTCACGAAAAGTGTTGCTCAGGTTCTTCCAAACTACTGCCTTGGCCGTATGCCTAGCCTCAAATTCATTCAGTGGATTCCAATGGTCTGAACACTCAGAATGAAGATTTGAAAAAAAGAAGTGACTTCACCTCAAGTGACTTCATCTTGTATGCAGAAACTTGATGCCTCAAGGCCGAAGTCTTCTTGCCATCGCGGTGAATCACTACTCAAATTTTGCATATACTGAATTTGGCGTCATGGTCTCAGCCTGCTACGGGATGCTACCAGGTTTGTTGCAATGTGTTTTTGCAATGATGGAAAGGATGAACATGGACATGGAGAGGTGGATTGAAGGTTTGATGGTTTGGTTTTGTTCCCAAGCAGTGTTTAGGCACAAATTATGCATTTTAACGCCCCCGGAGATCTTTTGAGCAGATCTTTGTAGCTCGCTCAAGAGAAGTTGTACGAGTCCCTTCGCAAGAGCTCCACGAGAGATCTGTTAAGAGAGGGCAAGATCTCAGCAGATCTCAGCTGTCCCTTGGGAGTCTTTGCGCTTCGAAAGAATCCCCGCGAAATCCCTTTGCAAAATCATGCAAAATCTTTGTAAGAACTCACTTCGGATGACTTACACGATTCAGTGGCAAGAGGTTTGCATGAAATCCTGCAAGAGGGCTTGTGCATGCTTGTGCAAGATCCCTTGGCAAGAGATTTGCACGAGATCACTGAAGAGCTGTGCACGACTTGTTGGGAAAATCGTGGAGCTCTCTTGGGAGGACTTGCATCGTCTTGCAATCCCTGATTCTGCACGAGGTCCTAACAGAGAGCCATAGAGAGCCTGTGCCCTTGAGATTTTCAGAAGATCGTTAGAACTTTCTGAAAAACTGCTGGAGGAGATCTCTAGAGCAAGGCACAAGTCTCTCGAGGAGATCTCTGTAAGACCTCTCTGCAAAAGTTAAAACGGATTGGCGTAGCATGGCGTAGCGATCTTTCTTTGAGGATGTTTGCATCTCTGAAGATCTTTGTTTGAGGCTTTGTGCATGTTTGTGCTAGATCCCTTGGGAGGATCTTTCCAAGAGCTTTCTCAGCAGAATTGGCATCCCCAGCAAGAGCTTTGCATAAAACCCTGGGGAAGAGCTTGTGCAAAATCCCTGCACGTAGGGGAGAGCGATCCGACACTAGCGAAACGAATACAGGACTTGACTTACATTGAAAGACCACCTATAAGAGACGAACACCAGATGTCCCACTAAGAGTTTGGTACGCGACTTCGAAACTTCATCGTTAGAAGTGTGGCGCCTGCCACCAAAAAGTGATCCCGATGCTATATACATATATACAATGTCAGCATACGAATTCCAAAGAAGACGACAGTCCGACAAAACGCGCCTTTCAACCTGCCTCGCAAAAGTCACATATGCCGGACACGATCATTTTGCACGGACAACGTCTTTGCAATACTCAAAAAACATCAAAAGAAGAAACCAGTTCATGCCATGCGTTTTGTAAAAGGCATAGAACCCCTTGCCATGTATCCCTAGAGCCTCGAATGGTCAAATGTGAGTTTTCTCTTGCGCATGCCACACAACACGCACCAAAATGATCATCTATGCAGGGGAGAACGCAGCTCCGACAGGCCGATAGAGAGAGCGAGAGAGTACTCCTCTCTCTTTGTGTGAAAGGGGACGAGTTTCAGCATGTTTCAGCCGGACGTGCCGTAGCGAACCTTGTTTTTTGAACCCCGGTTATTTACATTTATTTACGTTCAGCCTAAGAACCCTTTCTGTCGCCACACTGTTTGGGGGGAAAGCACATGATACACGCACTTGATGCAGCTCCGAGTGTGATCTTGCAATTTCATCTTCAAAAGTAGCATGTACAACAAAAACGTGTTCCCAAGGCTCATAACACAGTATATAATACAATATAATCAATATAATGCATACTATAATGTCAGCATATGTTGGCATACGAGATCCGAAAATGACGACGGTCTCACAAAACGTGAGTTTCGAGATCTTGAAGAGACCAAGAGACCCTTGAAGAGCACGAAAACCCTGAGGCTGCCACGAAAGAATCACCTTTTTCGGATAACGTTTCGCCTTTCCATCGTAAGAACCCCTTGGTGTGGTCACACTGTCTTGAAGAAAAACCCGACACAACACGACTAAGATATGCCGAGATTATTAAGACATATTTATACTGAAATTGATTGAAACGTTTTGAAACCTGAAATTCAACGCCTCTCAAAGCATTCTGTGGCCTCCACCAGCCTCGTGTCAGCCGCAAGTTTCCAAACACCCGCATCCCGCAACGAATTGCAAGCTGAAACAGATGGATGCCATGAAGTGTTGCAGCTTTCAACGCACTCGTCTTTCATTACATTGAAATGTTTGGAAAGTCTTCCTTCGTTCATTTTCGTTGTTTTTTCTTTTTATTTTTTGCGTTCTTCTTAACAAAGATCTTCAATCTGAAGCTGTTGTCCGAAGATGCATCAATTACATCAGAAGTTTGCTGAATTTTTGTTGAGTTGACAAGATCAAGAGAAAATTGACGGTTCATTCATGGACGTTGGAGAGATGAAATTCTCACGAGAGTGCATCGAACAGATGGACACAAATCTCTGTGAACACTACCAGCCGGAACATTCAGATGCAAATGTTCCCATCGAAACGATTGGAACCGGACTCCATCAGTCCCCTGAGGTTTGCGTTCATGATGGCGGCAACACCTGCTGGAAAAGCCCATTCAGCCTCTCATCCCTGCTTAAGAGTTTTGAGAGCGCTTGGGATGTGCTTGTAGTGCCTCTTGTACCAACATGGCTGCGCCCTCCAGCAGTCTTAGGGGTTGATGCAACCAGAGAGAGCAAAAGCAGTAAATTGACGCCGCATAATGTGACTAATCATATATTGCCATTCTAGTGACATTCCAGATGATATAGTCCAGTTTGTTTCCAACAGAGAGATTTTGGGAGTTGGAGAGAGGGTCAAGACAAAGATAGCAAATTGATACATACTGACACTCAAGCCTTGTCAGACATCTGTACCCGTAGCAAGAGATGCCTTTCGGGACCTAGAATGACAACATAATCATACCATCACTTGGACTTCAGCAAGATTCTGATGGAGATCCTGAAGATTGGGATTCTTGGCAGTACTACATATGCGTTCCTGCGCTAACAGGGTTGGCACTGAAAATGTTGCTGTAAGAGTCATTATCAGCGGTGCCGTTGCCTCTGAAAACTCCGGCTCCCCAGGGCCTCCATGTTGTTCAAGACAGCAAAAGTTGACAGCAGATTAGAATGAAAGAGTCTGATGGAACCTGCACTTGACTTGCTTGCCAAGTATATCCACGTACTGGACCATATGCCATAACCGTTGGGTGCTGATCAGAAAACTCCCGTTTTGGTTCATCTGTGCTGTTTCTCCCGCTTCCCCTTTCTCACTTCAAGCTCACAGCCTAGATTTTCTCAACAAATCTACAATTTTCTCTTCTCTTGCTTCTTCTTTCTCTTCTCTTCACTCTCCTTCTCTCTTTCTCATCTCTCTCGTTCTCATCTCTCTCGTTCTCATCTCTCTCTCTCTTTTTCATCTCATCTCTCCCCTTCTCTTCTCATCTCATCTCTTCTCTTCCCTTCTCTTCTCTTCACATCTTAGATCTTGCGCCAGGCTCGGACGTTGCAGGACAGTATTTGACACACCTCGCTCTGATGGTCCGCTCTCAGCAGTGATATGTCGCATTCCGTTGCTACGTGTTAGATACATGTGATGTGCAATGTTGTACAATGTACGATAGATGTGCTTCTTCAGAATATTTGCCTGCATGTAATCGCAATTTTGATTGTTTTTCAATTTGCATGCATGTATATATTTTATTTTTTAAAAAAATTCTTTCAATGCAATCTGCATCAACCCGCATGGCACGACCGTTTGCAGTTGAGAAGTCGTTACTCTATGAAGCATATCATTCAGAAGTAGCCTTGCGATGTCCTGTTTGCAAATGAGAGGTACCAGTTTGGTTTCTTCTGTCTGATACTTGGAGAAGAATCGCTTGACTGAGAGCAGTGAAAGAGCACAGCACAGATTATATGAGAATGTGACCTTGTTTAAAGGCGGTAAAGATGTTTTCGACGTATCATATCATTTTTCGACCGAGCCTTTACAAGATGTCGCAAGTAGCAAGTATGAGGAACAAGTTAGGCCAACTCTGATCCTTGCCTGACAAGAGGCTTACCGGCCACGCATGTAATTTATTGCTATTGTCACTATTGTCAGGGGTTATCCATTTGCTTTGACATGCTTGACCTGCTCGAAGCCAGCTTGAAACATGTTCTCACATGCCCAAGACATGTTGTTGCATTCAATACTAGTATGCAAAGAGACAGATAGATAGAAAGATAGCTAGACAGATTGAAGGATAGAAGGATAGCCGGATAGAAGGATAGAAGGAGAGGAAGAGAATTGACACCTAGGCGCATGCTGATTGAGTGGGATTGCCTCTTGCGAGCCCAGAAGAAAAGGCCAGACACCTACGGACACTTCAGGACAAAGTAGAGAACGGGCATTGTCTTTTTTATCTTTGTTGCCCTTTGTTATCTTCCGTGACTGGTACAGAATCTTGAATGAAGTGCTTATCGGTGTTGGTATTGATGCGTACTGTTCGGCCAATGTTGAGAAATGTTGAGAATATATGACTCTTTATGACAACATGCTGATTTGCTGTTTTAATGGATTGAAGCAAGACGTTTTTGTACGTGTTGGTCGCTTCTCTGCAGGTTGGTGTTGAGAGCGTTAGGTAGCGCGCTCCAAGCAGACTCTGACACAATTGCGGATGAGGCACGGCACCGCTTGCCAAGCGAAAGACCCATACCCGTTGAAGATCGTTGAAGATCGTTGAAGATCGTTGAAGTGTGTCATCACCAATCATGTGTTCCTTTAAATTTGCTGTGGGCTCCCGTGGGCAGTTTATGATGTGAACACGTACCTCCATGTTGTAGCAAAGCTTTTTCCTAGCAAAAATCAGTTCTACATTTGTACTGCTTTGTTCAGTGAATGATTATAATCATCCAAGAATCAGTTTTTTGGCAGTCTTGCTGAGTGTATTGAATGGACCACAGTCCCATTGCAGCAAATTATCTTGAAGTTACACGAGAATCAAACAGGCCATATTCAAGTCTGACAAAGTTATAAGTACAAAGAACCCGCACGGGAAAACATGGAAAACAAGACTCTTGGGCCACCAGTGGATCCGAGACCTATCGTCGTAGTTGAGGTGTATTGCAGGGCCGGTAGACTGTGGCAGTTAGCAGCACGTTCGCTTTCCCTAAGCAACTGTTGACACTGTTTTGGTGCGGATTTGCACCCATGTTCTACTGTTGTTACCGTTGTTGGACTTTTGTTTGCACGCTGAGTTTGAATGGTTTTGAGCGTCCTCCTTTGTTGTGTTTGACGAAACATGGCTCTCCTTGTGGGACTGGGGTGAACAGCCGTTTGAACTAAAGAAAAACCCTGGGTGAAAGTGTGCACGTGCCTAGCAATCTTGAAAACATGTGAAAACATGTGAAAACCTCCCAATTTAGTAAATTGCAAAGCCACTGCAGAAAGACAACAAGAGCTGAGGTGTAAAGATCGCGAGAACATCCAAAGATATCCAAAGTTATTTTGTCATTGGGGTGGCAATGGGTGAGAGGGTTTTCTTTTCATGGCGGACTAGCTTCTGGCGCTTGCATTCTTCATCCTAATTCCCCTCTACTTTTGCAAGACTTGTTTGGGACATTCGCATTTGCAAGTCTCGACTTGGTAGGGGGATTGGTGCAAGGTCTTCTGAACTATGGGCCATGGATGTCCACGGTTCTTAAGTCTTCCTGTTGTTATTCTATGCCGTGTGCCCTTGGTGGGGTAGAAGATGGTAGAAGGGTTTTTTGAGACGGCATGGGGCGAGAATTCTTTGCTTGTAACTTAGTGTAACTTAGTAGATCAAGTTTCTCAATCCTTTTGTTCATTTTCTTCGCTTTACAAGAAGAAGCCGCGATAGCGCACATGTCCATAAAACCCTTCATGCCTCAGAATTCTTTCCTGTAGAAGGTGTGGCACTTTCTGCCCAGTTCTCGGGATGTCAAAAATTGGGAACTCAACCAATCGTTCCAAGCTTTGCTTGTGTTGGGCCCCGTGTTTACAAAATGGGCACAAGGAGCCAGGCAGAAAAGTGAGAGACAATCGGGGCATGGGCGAGAGATTGAGAGACACGTAGCCAACAGTAAACCCAGATAAGTCAGGAAACATACTTGGGGCAGGAGAGAAACAGGGAAGTTTCGGGAAACCAATGACCGAGAAACCTTGAAACTGAATTAGGACCATTCCGAATTCACGAGCAGAATTTTACACTGCATGAGTCAAGAGGTATTGAAAATAGCATTGAATATGGCTTCGAAATCATTGAATATTGTTTGATGAGTTTTGATGTACAAATGTACAAAGTGGTGTTTCCTGGTGCTGACGAGAAGCAAATCAATCTGAATGAGCTTCTGAAGGCACCCAGTTTGATTTTGTGTCCAGGCAGTGGGAGCTGAACAAGCGCGCATCGAAGTACAAATGCAAAGTGGCAAGGTGCATGGTGGGATTTGGTGGGATTCGGTGGGATGGTATATACCCGCTGTCCCAATCTGCCGTCACTTGCTGCATTTTGTCCTGTATTGTCCTGTTGTGCTGTCATACTCTCATGCCCTGGATTTGTTGGATAGATTTGCGTAGACTTGTATAGACTTGGCTCCTCGTGTCATGTTGCAGAATTTCCAGGTTTGTTGCAACATAATTATGTTTTTGCACACATTTGTTGAACGCATGCGAAAACTGCATTTTATCTATACTATACATTACCTACTATTCAAAAGGCATGCTTTACCATGCTTCTATAGTACCTACGGGGTAGGTGGCAACTAAGGTGGCAACATGTGGTGGCAACATGTGGTGGCAACTTGGGGGGTGGTGGCAACTCAGGTGGCAAAAAAGGGGTGGCAACTAGGGGGGTGGTGGCGACTCAGGTGGCAAAAAAGGGGTGGCAACTAGGGGGGTGGTGGCAACTTAGGTGGCAACATGTGGTGGCAACTAGGGGGGTGGTGGCAACTTAGGTGGCGACATGTGGTGGCAACTATGGTGGCAACTAGGAGGGTGGTGGCAATTCAGGTGGCAAGTAAGGTGGCAACATATGGTGGCAACTGAGGGGGCAGTGGCAAGTGGGATGGCAATATGTGGTGGCAACTAGGCTGGCAGGCTGGCAGGCTGGCAATCATGATGGCATTGGCAAAGTGGATGGCAAAGTAGAACATCCTTGGTTTTTCATTGCCTCAACAGTCTGAACGGATCTGAATGGGAGCGGATACCAAATGTCGACTCACCAGGATTCCACATCAGAATGCGGAGTTTACTGGCCTGGGAAACATGACCAATAATGGACAGGGATTTCTGCCACAAGTGTCCGTCAAAAAATAAGAGCTATTTTTGCAAAAATAAGGCTTATTTTGCCAAAAATAGCTCTTATTTTTGGACGGGCGCTGGTGGCAACCAACACTGGTCAGTCATGCTTGCTTCCTGTTTTTCATTGCCTTAACAGTCTGAATGGATCTGAATGGGAGCGGATACCAAATGTCGACTCACCAGGATTCCACATCCAGTGGTGCTGGCACTCCCCCTTTCAAATGTTCATACTTTGGTAATTGAACCATGTTCCTCCTTTCCCCTGAAAAAGCAGCACAAAACTTATGTAAGTTAAGTTTCCGTGGGCCCTGTCACCCTCCCTTAAAAAATGTAAGCTACATGTCAGGGGTAGGGGTATTGCTATTGCCTTTGCCTTTGCTCGCCACCATTGCCACTACGGCTGCCACCGCTACTATCACCACTGCTGCCACCACCACTACCTTTTCTTTTGCTTTGCCACTGCACTTGCCACCACATTTAGCCATGTTTAAAATTGTGAGTTATATTTGTCCGCCACCATTGCAACTGCCATTGCCACCTATGCTGCCACCACCACCCTAGTTGCCACCATAGTTTGCCACCTATGTTGCCACCACCACCCTATTTGCCACCCTAGTTGCCACAAAAGTTTGCCCCCTATGTTGCCGCCACCATCCTAGTTGCCACCACATGTTGCCACCTAAGTTGCCACCACCCCCCTAGTTGCCACCCCTTTTTTGCCACCTGAGTTGCCACCACCCCCCTAGTTGCCACCCCTTTTTTGCCACCTGAGTTGCCACCACCGCCCCAAGTTGCCACCAAAGTTGCCACCGAAGTTGCCACTGCCACAAAAGTTGCCACCATAGTTGCCACCATAGTTTGCCATCAATTTCAGGGCCCTATAGAGCATGGGTCTTGGATTTTAGATAAACTATACATATAGTAATATATATATATATATTGCATATATATATATATATATATATTGCATATATATATATATATACGTATATGTCGGGTGTATGTTTATGTTGTCTGAAGCTCATGATCACCACAGGCTACGGCTACGTGAGATGTTTCGCAGCACTCAAATGATCTTCAATACATTATGATGACATCTTCAATGAGATTAATGCGTCCTTTTGATCAGGTTGAAGATGGACTTGTCCTCGACAAACTCGAGAAATGTGCCGTGCCTGACAGACGTACACGTGGGTTTGGGGTACTTGCCCTATTGAGAGTTGAATATTTTGAGGATTCTTTGTACTTGTAGGTGAGATTTTTCAAGACAAAATTTGATGCGATGTGAATTTGAGAGGCCCTAGTGAATTTACAGGAGTTTCACTTCGAATCAGTCTTGACGACCTTGAGTTTTTGTGAAACAAAATCATTGACCACATTGTTTCTTTTTCAGGATCATGTTTATTGTATAGTGTTGAAATGTGTTGAATTTGCTTTTGGCAGATCCGCTGTGGCAAGGGAGTGCAATGTCAGGCTTCGCGCCATTCACATGCCTGAGACGTCCAGGCGTTTGCTCTTAGAACCGAAAGCGGTTTGAGGTTGTGAAATGTTTATGGATAATTCATTTACTTGATTTTCAATTTTAAATCTTTTTGTTTCTTCAAAGGAAGTAGTGAAACTTTGCAGCACAACTACGGCAGCTGTTATTGTAGCTTGCAGGTAAGAGTAAAATCTATGTAAAGCCGGACTTCTGTATTTTACTCATACTTCTTCTTGTTTATTTTACTCTCTTTCTTATTCTTATTCTTACTCTTGTTTCCTTTTGTCAGACATTTACAATTCACAGAGCGATCCGTACTTCCTGATCCCTCAGTGACTTTGCCGAGTCCCTTTCCGTGCCGTACGGGGCATTAGCGTTGGCTGGAAGCTAAGTCGTTTGGAGCGTTGGAATGAGACTTGGGTGTGCTGCGTGGGTCCCAAGCTAAAGTCAACGGGTCCAGCTCCGGCCTCATTTGGAATTCATTTTACATAGATTTACATAGTGTATGGATATGTATGGATATGTATGGATATGTATGGATATGCATGGATGATATGGATGTGCATGTGAAGTTCATTGTCATGACTGCGGGATGTTGGCTCCAGCTCTCCATCAAGCCCATGCAGCTTTTCATGGCTTTCCGATGCCTTCATGACATTCACAGATCAACTTGGCAATTCAAAGAAGATTACTATTTCGATCTATTTAGTATGATTACTTAGTATATGTAGTATTCAATACTTATCCTATTTGAAATCAATTGTGTTTTCAGATGTTCTTCAGCCTTGTCTTGTCAGATGGCACTCGTCGATCAAACTTGCACAGCGTAGGCCAGTGATTATTATCGGCATGTTGACCACATCTAGACACTACGTGTAGACACTGTCTCAAGATGCTGTTGGAACAGACCAAAGCTTAGCCGCGACCTTTTTGAGCCAGCTAGATCAGCTTGGCAGCTGTGAATGTGATATGTGGGACCCCCATGAGGCTGGAAGGGCAACAGCGGCAACCGTCCTATTTCTTCACTTCATTTCACGTTCAAGCCGCCTTTGTTTCGAGCAGTGAAGATGGAAAGACCTCACAAGCATGGGCATTGTTCAAAAATGTTCAGAAGATTGAGAGTTCTTTGAGAATCAACATTGGTTTCCCCCAGTTCTTGGATTATAGGTTTAAGAAAAAAGTCAACCCTAGAACCAGCGGACCGGCTTTGCTCTGATGCAAAGCCGTACTTGTGGCATACCACGTGCAACGAAGCTGGTTCAATAGTTTTTTCAGGCCCCGCAAAATGAATCAGGATGATGCTATGAGAATCAAAAACTGCATTAACTTCGCCATAAACTACACCCTGATTGGACTTCATACGTGAATCAACTGCTTAATCTCTTGCAATGGAATGTTTGAACTGCCTGATGAGAGCAAAGATGTGTTTGTTTTGTGTGCACCCGAGCTGTGGGACAATCCTAATGAATTTGGTTCACCCCACAAGCTTCTCAGATAACGGTATTGAGACTGCAGGAATTGAGTGTATTTTTGGTAAGCACTTGAAAGATCTTGAAAGAAGCATCCTGAAACAAACGCTCATACTTTGGAAGAAAGAATTGCATGAACTGATGTCGCCTTATTTTTCAGAAAACGGTGGGCCCTTTCGAAAAGACAACTGCGTATGTTGCAACTGTTTAACTCTGGAAGATTGATCCCCTTTGTAGAGAAAATCACATGAGCATCAGAAGCCGATACACTGAGATCTACTGAGTATAGTATATGTTGTTTGAAATTGAAAACATAGACATCGATCCTGTTGTTCAATGGCTCCTACAGTTGGTGTTCTAGCGGTTTGCAGCAGAGGGTGTCTAATTTAGTCACGGGCAACCCAACCAGTGAACAGAGAAGTGACAGGTTCATTTCGATTGAGATCGGCCTTTCAGATCGTGCAAGTCTAAACCATCCTGTGGGGAAGTGTGCTTATGACATACTATGACGTTTCATTGCTAGCTCAATGGCTTGTGAATTGCCAGCCAGGGATTGCGACGATTTCAATGATTCAACATGGAAAATTGAAGACGGACATGAAAATATTGTCATGGCACATCATGGCACTTTGTGCTAAAGATAGGGCCGTTGGGATGTGAAACCTGTTGTAAGTATCAGCGCTGGAAGTGTGGCCATCACCGGATTTCTGCATGCCCGCGCAGGTCGACAGAATCACATCAAATAGCGAAGGTTGCTTGTTTCGATCTGCTTCGCAGAGCTACGCAGACATGTGCTCCTTAAATTTGTTGAGTGCGGTTGCAAACGCTTCCCAAAGCAGGGTCGCTGTGTTGGTTTTTGTGGTCCATCTTGTGAGATTTTGGTCCCTTTATGAAGCTGTGTGGAATGAAGTCTTAATATATCTTAATATGAATGAATATGTCTTAATCCGAATGGTCTTAATCCGAATGTCTTAATCCGAATGTCGCTGAGGCAAAATGTCGAATTCCAGCCATGGCTCGGGAGTCTTCTGGAAACCAATGACCTGCTTGACCTCCAGCACCTCGGGGTCTCCCTTGTGACGCCTCCCTACACGTAGCTACAGAATGCTACAGATAGCACTGCTACAGAGCTTAGCTACACAGAGCTACATGGCTACACTGTCTATCACTGTCTCAGTGTGAAAGTGCAGTGTTCCGAGCTGCGTTTCAGGCTCTCAGAAAACTGGTGCAGTGCTAAAGAGTTTTCTTTGCGAACGTACACTTTAGTTTCGCTTCTAAGTGATGAACCGCAATGAACAGCTATATTACAGTATATCCAGCAAGTATCAACAAGTGGTGTGTTTGTGTGTGTGTGTGCGACATCAGCTGCAAATGGCGCAAATGTTTTTCTAGATGCTGGCGCTGATGAGAGTTTGAAATAGCCAGTTCCAGACAAGGTGAATGATGCATCGACCATGGTTTCAGGATGCAGTCAGCCAAAAAAAGAGAGGAAAGTGTATTGGAAAAACTGAAAAACCAAGCAATCACACACACACACACATCAGGACACCTCGACAAGTGACAAACTAGACATAGCTCACTGTAGCTAAGTATACTCAGTATGTACTCAGTATAGTATATGCTATTAAGTATATGCTATCATATACTCAGTATTCTGACACTTCAATGAAAACTAAATTTACTCAAGTTCTCAATGTGCACAACTCTCAACTTAGTCATCCCGGGTCGAGTCTCTGCGCGCTTGAGCCCAATGATGGTAGATGTCACATGATGTCACTAGTGGTTTGCGCTTCGCAAGGCATCGCCAAGTTTATCGCAGGTTGTGGATCTCATGCCCTGCTGAATCAGTTTGATTTTATTTGTTCGCTCCAACCCCAACGTTGCTCCACACCTCAACGGGGCATTTCAGGCTGCACCCGCTCACAGGGGGTTTTGCAGCCTGCAACCGCCAGAGCACAGATGGCTCAAGTGCCCCGACAGCCAGTGCACGCGTTCGAGTACCTGTGGTTCTGGTCTCAGACCGGACTGACCAAAGAGGACCTCAAGCCATGGAAGGCTGCAGCCGCCAAGTTTAACTTGGCCGTGCAGCACAGGCTCACGGGACCTGGGACAAAGCAGATAGAGAAGCGGATGCCAGATCATATTGAAGATCGCAAAAAAACACATGTGCCAGCCCCATAAAACTATTGGTTGGATGATGAAATCCAAGTAATCAAATGTCCCAGCCCCACAAAACTATATGTTTATATATCAAGGTTCATAGGAGCAGTACCAGGATACCTTTTCCTATGGGATGATCCACATCATCAAATGTCCCACCCCCGCAAAACTATTGGTTGGATGATGAAGTCCAAGTAATCAAATGTCCCAGCCCCACAAAACTATATGTTTATATATCAAGGTTCATAGGAGCAGTACCAGGATACCTTTTCCTATGGGATGATCCACATCATCAAATGTCCCACCCCCGCAAAACTATTGGTTGGATGATGAAGTCCAAGTACACAAATGTCCCAGCCCCACAATACTATATGTTTGATGATGAAGTTCAGGGAAGCAGTAGCCGGATGCCCGATGATACCCGATGATCCAATTCATCACATGTCCCAGCCCCACAGAACTATATGGTGTTTCTGTAAATATATATATATATTTACATAGAGAGAGAGAGAGAACTTTCTTGATATACATCGTAGATAAGTCATCATAGTCCCTGAGGAGCTTGAGGCTCATCCAATGTGAAAACCAGGAACACGTCAATGTTGGATGATGAAGAGCCACCAGACAACAGACACCAGACATCTCACCCAAACAAGGTTCATCTCCAAGCAACACACAACTCAGGCGTGTCCTCGCCGCCAACGAGTGGGCTGCGCTGGACTGCTGGTCCAAGAGCCAAGTGCCGGCTCCAAACGCCGAAGCCTGGCGACACCTTCAGCGGAGCGGAGCTGTGGGGCAGACGCCAGTGACTCCAGCCAAGGTGTCCAGAGGAACTCAGACTGAGCAAGAGCGCCATGGCTGCAATTAACAAAAGTTGGCAAACTCACATGAAAAGTTGGCAAACTCACATGATGAAGATGGTTTGTAGTGATGTAAGGAGTCTCCAGTCCGATGTTTTCCTGGTGGGCTTCTTCCTGAGGACACCTGAGCCGCCAAGACGCATCGATCGACGACGCTTCCGTTGGTGAACTGGGAGCAGCTATGGGCCATGGAACCAAGATGCCAGAGAGACGTAAGATGGCGCCAGTCCAGAAAGTCAAGAAATACGGACTGAAAAAAAAAGAAAACAAGAAGTTCCGAACAAAGCATGGCGTCAGCTACAGTGGTGATCATTCAAAGGAGAGGAAGCCGTGGGGCCAGGGCTTGCGAGATGTGATTCAGCCATCCTTTGAAGAGATTTGCAAGATGACGCAGCCACAGTGCCGGAAACTCTTAGAATCACACGGTGTGATCAGTAGCAAAGCACAGGGTTTGACTTTTCATTGCTGGAATTGCCAGTCTTCCCTGATCGCAGACAAAGGATTTCGCTGTGGTTCCCGCGCCTGTCCTAGCCGTGGACAAGTGAAGCATCCTTTGTTGGCGTATTCCCCACTGCATAACATGCATGCCGGAGGAGCTCAGGTGATAGACTATCAGCTGGTGGTCAGAACAATGTACTGCTTGGGCACAAAAATCCCGAATGATGCTGCCGCACATTTTGTGCGCCATCCTTCTGAGACTTGGAAGGCTGCAAAAAAAAAGCTGGACAGACTCTACATAGTGCTCAAATTGTGCCTCGCTTACTCCAACCACGTGCATGCTTGCCAGCAGACCTTTACCAAAGATATTGTGGAAGCAGATAGCGCTCGATTGGGCGTGCGAAAAAAGAAGCCGGCAGATCCGCGGGGCACACCGAAAGTCTCCAACATCGGAAGGTCCTTCGTGATGGTCGGACGATTTACCAGGAACTGGTTGCTGCGCGGATTGGCGCCTCGTGGTGGTGCTTCGGGTCGGAGTGGCCCAGAGACTACAGAAGAGGTGGCATCCAAGATCAGCACAGCTATGCAGTCTCAAACAATCTTAGCCGGCGACGGCGCTCGAGCCTGGAAGTCTTCAGCGAAGCAGGCGCAGAAGCCCTTCTTGAAAGGAGTGAAGCACGGACAACGTCTCTTTACTCCGCCCTCCCGGGTCGACCGTGCAGACGTCAGCAAAGATGTGCAGCGATTCATAGACAAAGCCAGCACCAAAAAAATTCGAGCAGCCAAACGGTACAAAAAGCATTGGGTCCTTGCCGGTGGAGACAACACCGCCGAAGGGTTGATAGGTGCTGTGAAACAAACAGCCCGCAGGGTCGGGTCTGTCCGAGGAGGTCGCCTGAGGCATGGAGGGCACCTCAAAGCTGTGCAAGTACAAAGCAGCGCACAGCTCTTGCGACAATCTGGCTTCACAAGCGTCCTCGAGGCATGCAAGTTGTTCCGGGAACAGCACATGCAGGGAAAGTTCCAACTGTCTCCTTCAGACGCTTTCGTGCCAGAGAAGCACCCGTGGCTGCTCGACTCAGAGACAGCGGAGGCTAAGTGACGTCAGATACGAGACGAAGTGCAGAAAACAAAGATCGCTGCTCCATGTGCGTCCGTCTCCGGTGGCATCTCGGGATTCAATTTTGTGGGCACATCCTCTACATGATACAAGGATGACATGCCATACACGTACATAGACATTGATACCTATAATGCTTTTTATCACAATATATGTTATAATGCATATATATATATATACATAAACATATATACTTATGTATCATATATAACAAGGAGTATCTATACATGAAGTTACACATGTCTCGTTGTCGTTACATGTATAAATACAGATACACATATGTATATATATCAGCATACGTGTATGTACTTCCCGGGACGTAAGACCCGGACGTTGCAAGCGCGGAGCAACGTTGGGGTTGCCGCGTTGTTGTTTATTCCTTGTAGTTTGCAGAATATTGGAATTAAGATGAATTAAGTTTATTGCTGTATTTATTTCAAAGTTGTTGAGATTCATTCAATTTCATTCATTCATGTTCACTTTTTTTCACTGTCTTCTCACAATTTGGGCGGAACCATACAGAAGCAATTCCCCAATTCCTCAAGCGACTCAAGCCATGCGCCTCCAAGGCAGCGAAGCTGGTAGCGACACGTATGGCCCGCATGGCAATATGCAACCCTGGCGGAGGTGCGCAGTGCTTGCGACCAACTGAAATAAAAATGACAAACGAAAAAAATGAAAACCAACTGAAATCCGACTGAAATCCAATGCTTTCGAACTCTGAAATGGAAATCGATAAGTGGAAACTCATTTGTAGACCTCGTCTATGAATCTCACGGTTTTGACTCCCAATGTAGTTTCCTCTTAGGCACAGTAGCCATTACGAAGCCGTTCCGCTGCTTTTTTGAAAAGCGTACATGCGCATTTCTCAACAAAATTCAGTTGAATTCCTCAGTGCCTGAATTTTTGGCTGAAGGGATAATCACAATAATCACAATACCCATCAATACCCTACAGGAGTGATTTCTTCCCAAAAAATTGACTTTGCGGGGTCTTGATCAAAGTTGTATTTTTTGTTGTCACTTATTCTTTGTCAGTTGTCATTGTATTTGAATCACAACTGGATATGCTTTGATGTTTTTTGTTTGCTCGCAACTGTTCAGGAAAGGCTATGCTGGCCTCCAACGATCTAATGGGCGCTCCAAAGGTTTGGTCCACAAATGTGCGGTTGACAAATGATTGAAGCAAAGCACTGCAAGCACCCTTGTTTCGCTGCAATTCAAAGTGTCAATAGATGTTAATACAAGGTAGTGCTCCAAGAAGGTGAATCCAAAAATTCTGAAGAATACTAAAGATGTTTTGATTGTTGGTATACCAATTCTACCTTGCTCTCCTGAAATCAGTCCTTATGTTTGATTCTAAGACAAGTCACCGAGGCAGTGAGGATGAGAGCCTAGAAGACGACGGGCACTTTTTTAAGCCCGGAAGGCCTGTGTTTACTTGTGTTTGGGCATAGGCGTCTTCAGAAACTTTAAGCCATTTGAAAGGTGCAATGTGGATTCTGGGCGGGAAAGTTATTTGCACAGATTGCGGGCAAGTTTGGCACAATAGGAGTCAAATTGGGTAGTTTGAATGAGCATAGAAAGTGTGGACAACTCCACGAGTTTCTTTGATTATTTTGAAGTATCTTAAAGAGTTTCTTAGAGTCTAAAGAGTCACTCTTTCTTTTCTCTTTAAGTGTCAGGTGTACAGAGCTGCTACAGCTCACTGACAAAGTTGTACACCGTTAGCCTCGATCTGCTTTCATGTATCGTTCCCCCAGCTTTGATGGGCAAAGTGTTGCTTAGAGGTGAAAGCCAAGTAAATAAATGTGAATAATGACAATGAATGATTACATGATGATTTAAGTTGAGGTCTATGGAGGTGTAGGTCTTTTGGTTCTTTGAACACTTTGGCTCTCAGGGAGAGGAACCAGGTCTCCCACTATATTTTTGGTGACAGTGGCTCGGCGCGGTGGAAAGACTTGAAGAGGAGAGAATTTTGAAGAAATAGATTTGAAGAGAGAATCTTGAAGAAATTTGAAAATAAAATTGAACAAAATTCATTCTTCAGTAGGAATTCTATGGAATTCTGGTATCTTTCCGGCTGAAGCCTTCCCTGGAGCTTCCGTCATTCAGCATTCAGCTTCTTGTTGTTTTTCCTCCTAGCTTTCCAGGGGCTCCCTATGGCTCCCTCAAGCTTCATAGTTGGGCGTTGCAATTTCCGTAGCACCACGCTTTGCAAACACAGTGAAGTTACAAATGTTTTCTTGCTCCTCCCGGGGCCTCCTGCGCTTGTAACAACAGTGGCAGTAAAAGAATCATTTGAGAAAAGAGTGGTCAAAGTGTGTCAAAATGCAAGAACGTGAAAGGAGGTGAAAGCCGAGGTGAAAGCAGGTGAAAGACCTACAGTCTTTGCTTCGGCTAAGGTAGCGCCTCTGGAAGTAGTCAGGGTGCCCCGCGAATACAGAGCCATGCTGCAAGGAGCTTTGGCTTTCAAATCTGAAGCTTAGGGGTGGGTTGTCCATGAGCCTGTCAATGCCTGGATCATTTTGACCATTTACCATTTCCTGTTTGCATGCCAATATCATCAGTTGCTCTTGAATTTCAACAATGTGAATGTTTGTAGATGAGTCGTAGTTGCAGATGAGTTTGGAAATATTGAAGATTATACAGTATGACATATTTTGACGCTGTCAAATTTTCTTGCAACCTGCAGTCCAATTGGTCGAAGTGGCAGTTGTGGACAGACTGCCACTCACTAGGCTGGCCTGACTCTGGTGCGCGCACATACTCTGCTGTGCATATGCCAGGATACGGAAGCGAGATCAAGATCAAGCAAATCACTCTCGGACAAAGATTCCAGGAGCCGCTGAATCAAATTGTGGGCCCACTACCTACTGACTACCAACTAGTAGCTACCACCGACTAACTACCTTCTGCTCCTACTGCTACTCCTACTACTACTCCTACTACTACTACTACTACTACTACTACTACTACTACTACTACTACTACTACTACTACTACTAC
>VSDK01007764.1:37937-54018 GCA_009767595.1 Symbiodinium kawagutii | reverse complement strand
ACTACTACGACTACTACGACTACTACGACTACTCCCACTACTACTCCCACTACTACTCCCACTACTACTCCCACTACTACTCCCACTACTACTCCCACTACTACTCCCACTACTACTCCCACTACTACTCCCACTACTACTCCCACTACTACTCCCACTACTACTCCCACTACTACTCCCACTACTACTCCCACTACTACTCCCACTACTACTCCCACGACCACTACGACTACTACGACTACTACGACTACTACGACTACTACTACTACGACGACGACTACTACTACTACTACTACTACTACTACTACTACTACGACTACTACGACTACTAGGACTACTCCCACTACTCCCACTACTACTCCCACTACTACGACTACTACTACTCCCACTACTACTTCCGGTTCTCCTGCTGCTACTACGACGACTTTTACTACTACTTGCCTAGCAATGCAGACACAGTGATCCCAAGCTTCTGACATGGACATGTTCAATGCAGCGCAAGGAAACTCATTGTCCATGGCGAGTGGACAGGCCCCTTGTGGTCAAGGTGCCCAATTCAGACAGGACAGCTTTGGTTTCCAGAGCCGTAGGGTGGCGAGTGCAGCCAGGGACACACCACAAAAAGATCAGAAGTTGTTTGGACCATGGATGCTTATCAGGAAAATTTGTTTGGAATGCGTGTTTCGAAGTTTGGTCGCACAAATGTTTGAGGGCAATTACGTTTTTGCTGCGATTTGAACCAATGTTCACAGTTGCACAAGTTCAAAACGTTTGGGGTTGGGGTGTGTGCAACTGAAGGTCCTCAACCACAGCAAGTTCTGCAGCCACTTGCGAGCACTTCAGCACCGTGGCAAGCCGCAGCATCTGCGCAATTGCAGTTTTTGCCGATGACAATGCCATCCGAAGGACAGCAGCAATGCCAAGGGCAGTTGGAGCAGCAAGTCCAGCTGCCACAGCTGCAAGTGCAGCACCAACAGGTGCCCCAGCAGCAGCTGCCACAGCTGCCAGTGCAGCACCAACAGGTGCCCCAGCAGCAGCAGTCAACAAACCCCCAAACTCAGCTATCTCAAGGGCAGCTGCAACAGCCGCTGCAGCAGTTGCAGCAGCAGCAGCAACAATTGTTGCTGTTCTTCCAGCAACACCAAGAGCAGTTTCCCCTGCAAGGACAAATGCAAATCCAGCAGCAGCAATTACTTCAACAGCTGCAGCAGCAAATGCAGCTGCAGATTCAGCAACAGCAGCAAACGCAGCCACAACAGACAGAGCCGCAGCTTCAAGAGATGCAACTGCAACAACCACAGCAAGAATGGCAACATGCCAGTGCCGAAGGTCAAGGCCTTCAAGGCCAACTCTTTGACCCATCACCCAAGACGCGGCACTCTGAAGATGAAGCTGAGAGATCTGACAGGCTTCAGATTCAGATGACACTTGATGACACTGCGTTGCAACACCAGAGCGATTCCTGATGACATCCGGATGTATCCAATATCATCCGATACATTTGAGACATTGCACGTTGATGCACCTTGCCTGGCCCTTCAGGCTTGCCTCCAAAGAAGCAAAGGTCAGCTCCTCAGAAGTTCGGTAAAGATTGATATTTGGGTAAAGGTAGTGCACAAATGTGCACAATATTCCCTAATCCGTGAGATTCCAACCCTAGAACTCGAACCCTGGGATTTCAACCTAGAGATTCCAACCTTAGCACTCCAACCTGGGACTTCAACGTGAAATTCCACTTGTAGGACTCCAACCTTGGGACCCTAACGCTTGAGATTCCAACCCTGGGACTCCGACCCTAAAACTCTAATTCTGGCACTCCAATCTTGATGTTCCAGCTATAGGTTTCCAACCTTTGGGCTCCAATCCTGGGATTCCAACCCTCCACGAGCTAATTCCGGGGCTCCAAACTTGTTTGGTTTATGTGGATTTATGTGGTGT
Source organism: Symbiodinium kawagutii (assembly GCA_009767595.1). Taxonomy (NCBI): domain Eukaryota; class Dinophyceae; order Suessiales; family Symbiodiniaceae; genus Symbiodinium; species Symbiodinium kawagutii. Next base: position 52,080 of record VSDK01007764.1, on the reverse strand, counting down.
GTTTGGTTTGTTTGGTTTGTTTGTTCTGTTTGTTCTGTTTTGTTTGTTTGGTTTAGTCCTACTGCTCCCTCTGCTCTGTGTGGTTTGTCTGCTTTGGTCTGTCTGGTGTAGCTGATCTGCTTGGGTGATCTGGACTGTCTGGTTTTTTCTGGTCTTTCCTGGCTTTCCAATTTTTCTTTTATGGATGTGTAATTTACCAAAATTGCAAAGGCGGCCTCGGGAAGACCTTCACGGGGGTAGTAAGTTTTGTGGTTTATTCTTTTTCATGACCGCATATGTAAATCCTGACACTCTGTAATTCTCATTAATTCTCGACACTCCTCGTCTCGTTCTTTATTCTTTAGTCCATTGCTTCCATTCTTTGCCTCTCGTTCCTTTTTCTCCTTCTAAGATTCTGTTTTTTACTCACTATTCAATTTCTCTATGCCTCTTTTTGCATCAGTCTGCCTACCGAGAAAGACTTATGAAATAAAAGTAAATCCTGCAGTTCCTGAAAATGATTATATATGATAACTAGATTTCCATTACACAATATTACACATACTGAATTGAAATTTATGAGTATCTAATGTTCTGTAATTACCTGAGATTGATGGATTAAAGTTACAAAATTTGTTCATTCTCTATTACGAAAACTAAACTGTAATTAGAAGCTAAATCTCAATTGCGAATCACATTCAGTACATAATTCAATGCAACAAAGATCAGGAAACTCAATACTTAGTTCATTTTAGTTATTAGTTCTTCTATTGTGTTAATTGTGTTTGTGTAATTTCTTTCGTTGCTTTGATTTGATTCAGCAGTCCGAGGCTCAGTCTCAGAAATACCGACCATTTTATCGATTAATATGAATTACAACAGTATAGACCCCGAAGCAGCCAAAGCACAAGCCCAGCAGCCCACCACAGGTCAAGCAAAAATGTCAAGGAAAGTACATTCGTCATGATGGAGCATCTTGCAAGAATTGAGAACCCCATGCAGCTGTTAGCTGATCGGTGGATAACCGGGCCTCTCTTTGCTGAGGCAGTAAGAAAGAAAAAAAGATAAACGGAGATACAGGGAAAGAAGTGAGGAAAAGGAAGACAAAGGGAGACAGACAAGCAAACTCATGGTGGAACAGGGTCTCTTCACAAAGGAAAGAAAAGGGAGAGCAAGGGAGATGAACGAATTCAGAACAAGATCCCTTCACCGAGGAAAGAAAGAAAAAGGGGATAAGTTAAGAAGAAGGGAGACAAGGGAAAATGAAGGGAGACAAGCGAAAATGAAAGGAGACACACAGGGAGACAACGGGATACAAAGGGAGACAAGAACGAAATCACGATGGAACAAAATTGGTTCAATTGAGCACCCCAGTCAGCTGGTAGCTGTTTGGGGGATGATGGTGGAACAACATGGCCTTAGGTGGGAGACTATGGGAGGCAAATGGAGGACAAGTAGGAGACAATGATGAATAAGTGTGGAACAACATGGCTTAGATTGGGGACAAGTAGGAGATATGTGGGAGACAAATGGGAAACAAGTGGGGCCGGGGACAAATGGAAGACAAGAGGGAGACAAGCTGGAAACAAGTGGGAGACAAATGAGAGACAAGTGGAAGACAAACCGGAGAGAAATGGGGGAGAAGCAAGAGACAAGTGGGAGACTACGACAAATGATGTGGAACCGCACGGCTTCGAGAGGGAGTCAAATGGGAGACAAATGGGAGACAGGCAAGAATCACCGATAAAGTCAGGATGTAACGAGAGCTGTTTCTTGCAAGAATTGAGAACTCCCCTTTCCAATATGGATGCTGTACTATGTTCAAATTATGTAAGAATGCTAGGTTTCCATCAAATTACACATGCCGACTTTCCACTCCAGAGTCTAAATATCAATTACACAGATACTCAATCTGAAGTAGAAATGCGAAATTTCCACTGGATACTAGAAATTAACTAGGCATACAAAATCTGAACTCTAGTAGGTAAACTCCACTTTCAGATGTTGAACTGTTTTTCAATTATTTATCAAAAGTTTTAATGCTTTGGAGGGCCCCAGCATTTCAAACTCTTAACTTTAATAAATTAAAGTCTTGACCCTCCAGAGCATTAAAAACTATTTCAAAAGAAATATGTTTTGAAGAGTCTGTTGAAGTCTTTAAGATTTTAACTCTCTAGAGCTTTGACTCTCCAGAGCTTTAAAACTTGTGTACAGCTTTAAATGCTCTGGAGGGTTAAAACCTTTCAAGTAGATGGAGAATTGAACCCTTGCAAAATATACCCTAGAGATCTCTCATATATATATAATATTATATACACTATCTATATACCCAAGTGGTTTCATCATTATTCGGAATTTGTATATCTTTTTGCACACCATGTTTTAGAATTCATATGTATCCCTGAATATGTTTGCATATGTACACACAAGTACAAGTGGATTTGCACTCAGGCTTCAAAGGCAAAGCCCAGTTCATTGCAGCAACTTGGTCGCTTTTATTGCTTTGAAAAAGAGCCAGAATTGGATTCATGAAATTCATAGAATTTTCAAACAGTTTTAAAGGTTTGTTTGTGGGTGAACATGGGTCACCATGGGTCACCATGGGTCACCTGCTTTTCATGTCTGGAAAATTCAGCTGCTGTTGCAAGGAAAAGAAACTTGTTTGATCGCAACTGGATTGGCTGAACTCTGTTTCTGCACCATGAATCCTTGGCAGGACCCCACATTTGTTGCTTTTCTTCAGGCCTGCCCCTTCGCGTACTGGATCAAAGCAGGTCACAACGGTGTGACTTTGCTGCAGCATCGGGTGTCAAAGCCATAGAGATCTATAGAGTATCATGATGTACAGCAAACAAATAGGTCAACTGACATGTAGTCCGCTGCTGACCTAGACCTGTTCGCTTGAAGTCCTGGTTCCAATACAGCGCAAGGAAAGTACTCGCGTATTCAACACCGCCCCAGATGGGCTGCGCCAGACTAGACACAGATGTACCGATCCTGGAACTGTCAACAACTTTGTGTCCCTATCGTCGGTGCGAAAAAGACAGGCCAGGATGACGCAAATTGTCTAAAGGTCAGAGAACAGCGCAAGATACCGAGGCAATGGATAATTTGGTTTCCATGTTTCTATTATTTTCTATTGTTGAGTGATCAAGCACCCGCTAAAGATGATGTTGCTGGCCCTATGTTCGGAGATTTGGGATTGATTTCGTTTTTATATGATTACATTGTCCTGCGATGTCCTGCGAATGTTCTAATGAACCATGTTCAACTTTAAGTTTATCTCTTTGGCTCTTTCTGGTGGAGTCTACTTCCGCACAGGGAGGTTCATTGAGGTTTAGGTGTGACTAAGGTTTTCTAATTTTGTGTTTTTTGACTTGCGACATTTTGCGACAGAGAACTGGCACAACTGGGCTTTTGCTTGCTTTCCCGCTTTTCAGTGCTTTGCCGAGTCTAGAAGGTCCACAGCAAAGACTATGTACGGTCCAATTCTGAGGCCACGTGATGCAAATCTACGTTTGGCACAACCACTTCCTGTAGGGCCGCAGGATCCCTCAGAGACAAAGGGAAGGACCGGACCGAGAGGGCACCTGGAAGAATCTGAAAGACGAAACCGGGAGACTTGTCATGTCCAAATTGAAGGTCCTTTGCTGCTCTGACCTGTTTTGTGTTATGTATACATGGCTCCGGTTCAGAAATGCTGCTTCAGGATGCTCCCTATTGACGGTTTGTGTTTTTCAATTGTGTTAAGAGGCGGGCCCGATAGTAGATCATGCACTTCCGCACCTAGGCGATAATGTGGCGCTAGCTCCGCGCTAGTGGTGTGCATTTTTCTTGGCAAGTTTGGGCTCAATGATGAAAGGTTGTTTGCGTGAGGAGCACCGAATTGGTGCACATGGCCTTGTGTCTACCTGGGTGGCGTGCTTCCCAAAGAGGAGCATACGCATCACAGGTAGGCAGGACAAAGCTCAAGCCGAAGCTTTGTTAGTGCCTTGTTCATTCAGCTGTTGTTACCGCTGATCATTCTACCAACCTACCCAGGTTGCAGATTTCCATGGCTTGTCTTTGCATGTGGCTCTCGTTCAGACATGGTTCTTGGCAAACAGCTGCCGCCGCCAGTTGACAGGCTCAATTTTCGTCGTGCTAGCTCCGCGCCAGCAGCGCGCTAGACAAAATTTGCAGATGTAGGATGTGGCCCGCAAACACCGGATATCGATTCAAATCCCAGTTCGTCAAGTTTCAACGGATCTTCGAATGAAGACTCGGAACAGAAAAAGAAGCCGCGCTAGTGACAGTTAGCAAATTCCCTACGTTGACATATTTTTGGGTTATCTAAACACGAAGATACAAATGAATTCTCCAGAGTACGGGCCCCCATGTAAATAAACACGAAAGGCCGTTTTCAGGAAACAACATTTTGACCAGAAACCATATATATATACTGTATATATTATATTATATATATATATATATATATACGTTATACATATGTTATATATACATATTTGGGTAGGTATTTACATATATATATATAGATAGGAATTATTTATGATATATATATATATATGTATATACATCGCATGTATGCATATATATATTTTTTTTTCATATATATATATATATACGACTATAGTGCCTAGATTCCAGCAGTGTCAAAAGTCATATGTGCTTACGTCTAGTGTCCATCCATGTGTTCAACCTCAGAAATTCTCAAATGTTTTTCTACAGCACGCTACAGCTTCAGTCTCACGGTTGGATATCAAAAGTGTGATCATTGCCCTTATCAACACGTTCCTGACCGTGTCACCTGTGGTTCTTTTGCTTCGTTTTTTTGCCTCGCAGTACTGTTGAAGAACTTCTTGCCAAAGTGCCTCGCAATGAAGAAGGCTCTTGCAAGATGTTCTAAATGTCGCGGGCATGTCGCAAAGATCCTGAAATAGATGGGAGTCACATCGAGCCGTTACTTAAGTTTTGTTGTTTTTGTTGTTTTTGCTTGTGTTCTTCCATCACTTTGTCAATCCATTGGTTGGTTCCATGTTTGTGATCCGGATGAAAGAAGATAAGAGCACATACTGATGCGACTATAAGCGCTGCAGAGAACAAGGCTGCTACTTGTAGACTGTAGGAGTCGAGTAGGAGCAGTGAAGAACACGTTTGATTGAAACAAAATGAAAAGGGCGAGCTGGCAAAGTGGTTGCACACCTTTTCAGATCGACTGGAAAACATTGGACGAATCATTGGGTTTGAGAGTTGTTGCACTTTCTCAATTTACTGAATTTACACGGCTGACAGGTGAGCGCACATCATTGGGAAGTTTCTTGGCCTTGGCATCAGAGCGTTGACCTGTTGTGTCACACTGCGTGGCCAACTTCACATGCCAAAGGACGGACTCGAGCTACATTTAAATATTCTGAATATTTCTAAATTACGTCTAGCTCCTTTCCATTTCCTTGGACTCTGGATCCTCTCAAAGATACGAAACCTGCTCATGTTCTCAGTGATGGTGGACAGGTCCCGGTTCATTTGATACTTGTTTGATGCTGTTTGTATTTTATGTTGAAGGATCCTGCAGGCATAGTGTTTGCTTCAAATGCATTGATGGATGCAGACTTCCAGTAATCAGTTGCCTTGAGGATAGATTGCATGCCTGAGCGGGGCCAGACAAAATCATATACATCAGCTGCATTCAGATATGGCAATCGCCATGTTAAGAGATTGCACACAAGCTTCTTGGGACGTCAAAAAGGATCATTACTATGAGGATACTCAGAGACTAGTTTGTTGAGCGATCTGTTAGAGATCCGTGCTTTGTGTTTGCTCAATCCTGATCTCATTTATCTCTGACCATTTGGTCGGGTGCTTAAGAAACTTAAGCTCCTGCCTCAGGTTTGCAACATCCGGATACATGTTCCCCATGCTTATTCTGGTTCAAGGGTAGCTTGGCTGAGAGGGAGGGCCAAGGAGGGCCCTGAGGCACTTGCCCATGATGAATGGATTGGTCACATTCCGATGGGAGGGTGGGTGGCCGACAGACACCGCATATACATTCATCTGTAGAAATGTACAGATATGTACAGTACTGAACATGATTTCAGATGTACAGATATACGAATATGCGTACATATGCAGAAGGAGACAGACGGAGAGAGAGAGAGAGAGAGAGAGAGGGAGAGAGAGAGAGAGAGAAAGGTACAGGAGGCTATTTAGTGACTATTGATGTCGGCACGCAAGGAAAGGCCCCCGGATACTGTAGCAAAAGAACACAGGCAACTCCTACATAACCGTTTCTAATTATTCCAGGTTGAGAGAGAATTGGATGATTTGACCTCCAGCGGCGGCGAGCCTGGATGCCATGTGTTATTGTATAGGAATAGCATGCTGTACAGTTTTCTCATGTTTTCTCTCAATTTGTGAAAGGGAAGAAATTCGGAAGAAACATATCCTTAAAGTTCTGCGAATTTCATTGATCTCACTGCATGCAGTTGTCGCCCATAAACGAACTTTCGAGAAACATATGAAACATCATATAGATATGTATATATATATATATTTATTTATTTATTTAGAGAGAGAGAGAGAGAGACATAGGAAACATATAGACACCTCGCGAATTCTGGGGCCGTTTGGGGTTTGGTGAACCATGCCTCCAAACTGCGGGTCCCCCTGCAAACTACTGCGGCTCAAGACTTTGAAGGACATAAGTTTCCTTGGGGCAGACGCAAAGTGCAAAAGAGGTGAAACGATATGATGATTTTCGAGATGTTGTCGGTTGCCTGCGGTCTTTAGCAAGCTTAAACCAGCTGTGAGATACATTGTGCATGACTGCTTCCGAGGACAAGATGTATATAAACGGACACAGGATTTGAAAATACTACTGTAAGTGGCAACATGCGAAACTATGCGAAAATGCTCAGTGGCATCCGCGTATGGTGGGAAAAAAAAGGAGTGAATCTGCCGCTTGAAAACTGCAATGCAAAGTCATTTTATGATATAGATACTCATACAAAATTGCAATTTGAGGAACAGAAAAACATGAGAGGGACATGAAAAGAAATCAAGAATTTAGAAGGAAAGCGAAGCGTGAAGGAGCGCTGGGTAGAGGCAGTAATGTGAACAACGTTGCAAGATAGAATCTATGTCAATGAATGTCCTTAAAATGTGCAACTACGACGCTATCTCTGCAATTAGATGAGCAATTCGCTTGCGCTCAGACACGCAGGAAGAGGGACCCAAGAAGTATGCAAAGACAAACATGATTTCAGCAGAGAAAGATGGATCAAGCAGAGTTGCAGATTGAAGTGCCATGGAACAAACTCATTGATAGAATTTTTGAAGGCATTCGACGAAAATGGGCACTCTTTGAGAAGTCTGGTTCAATCAATGTTTGTACATTGTGGGTTGTGGGGACTGCGTGTCCAAGTATCGCATCCGTATCCGTATTTCAGCAGATCGAGAACGTTTGTTCATGCTGTCCTACAGCGATTTGAAGGCATGCGTGTGTCCGCATGCAGAATTGTTTGCAGTGTTTGCATATGTTTGCTGGTTCCTCCCTCACCACTGAGAAGTACACGAGGCAATGCGTGGTGACAAGGTTTTGTCATTTCCCCCATGGAAGCGCAGTAGGCCTCGAGTTTTTGTGACCATCTAAAGCATCGTTCGGTTGCTTACCTTTGCTTACCCTGCTCAGGAAAGTGTGGCAAGGGAATTCATTGCGACTACTGCCACTTTCGTCATCCAGGCCGTGCAACAGAACTTTGCCATTGCCTGAGCCTCTCAGGTTTATTTCAATCTGATGTTTTTAAGTTGTTATTTCAGAACGGGACCTGGTTACAGTACTCGTAATATCTGAGTGCAAAAACCCTGCTCTCTATCATCTCCAACGTGTAAAGATCCTTATTTAAAGAGTCTGGAATTTCCAGTGTCTTGTAGATGTACCCTCTTGCATTACTTGTATATATTATATATGCACATGCCTTTGGAAAGTAATGCACCACAGGGCATACGTGCCTTTTTGAAAAATGATGTACATATCCCTTCAAATATTTACACCCGCTCACGGGTACAAGTAACGTTGCATAAGGATGCAAAAGGTGATACTGTGTCACCGGTTCTTTGAGGGAATTCTATGCTTTTCAGAAGTATGGTATTATGGTGCCGTTGAAGGTTGAACTGTCATTTGTGTCGCATTTGTCTTGCACTTGTGTTGCATTGTTGTTAAGGTGGTGGCGTGCACTGCACAAGGTGTTGAAACACCTTCGTGGACATGTTTTTACGCTCAGGCAAAATGGTATAAAGTAGCACCTATGCTCGTTTTCTTACAGGAAGTCCATGCTCTCACCTAGGGGCCTGTTACAAGTGGAACTGTTCAAATGCCAAAGGCACTTGTTGGAGTTGTTCCTCAAAATATTGCGGTACTTGGTTGAAAGAACGTAATGGTATGTTTAAAAGGGCTCATTCCTTCACAGGTAAAATCGCAGGAACACTGCTATGTTCAATCCATCTCCATCCTCATTTCCTGTAATTTTCCTTTTGTTTTCTTTTTTTCCTTCTCTTCCCACCTGGGAAGCCGGAAGAGTTTGATGCCTGGCTCTTGCACATGTGTCACCCAATGCCTTTCGCCTTTCAGGGCGTGCTGATAGCCTTTCCCAAATTGTCGCAGCGACAAGCGCAAATGCTGAAGCTGCTGAAGCTGTGGGAATTTCACATCCCAAAATTTTACCGCTTTTGAGTGCTGCACACGCCTGATTTGGATATCCATTTTGGACGTGGCCAAGAGAACGTACTCATTGGACTCAGATTTTGTTTTTCTTGTGCTTTGCAGGACATGCTCAAGACATCTCAAGACCATGGTATACAGGCACCAAACAAGCCAAAACACACAAAAACACAAATTCAGATCCATGGTACAGTAAGCACCAAAAAATAAAAGAAAAACAGCTCAGCATCTAGCATCTACTCATGAACATTGAGTTCATAGATTGGAAAGTTGTGTTTTTTGGCACACCATAGTTTCACGAGGTTTTCATTGCAGGACAGGTTCAAATCCTGGTGGATGGATGTGGACGGTAATTTGAAAAAAGCACATGCGCATGAAATGAATCCGCAGGCGCGAAGCATCTATTGTTGGAGACCGGACCTGTATCAGGGCAGACCTGTATCAGGGTATATCAGGGTGAAATGATATGTGTAAAATGAAATAGATACTGAAATAGTATACTTGCGTAGTTGTTGAATGTCGTTGAATACAGTCTACACATGTCTATATATAGTATTTTTGTTGCATTTTCATAACCCTTGGTGAGTTGTTGACTTTTTTGCAATTCGAAAAAAATCCACGACCAACTCATGGTCGCTGACTAATGCCGACCCATTCTTTCCTTCAGTCATTTGCAAAGGGTGGATTGAAGATGATTGAATTGCTAGCAGAGATACTGCTTTGATTTGTGTGCAGGAGATATCAGTCAGAAAGAAAAAAAACATCAACAATTGTGCAACTTCCAAATTGATCTGAAAAACGGATAGAGAAGAAAGGACAGAAGAAAGTGATCGTTGAAGATGAACGGTCGAAGTTTCCAGAGCCAAAAAGTCTTGTACCAAAAATGAACTCAAAAAGTTCCACATCTGAAATACAAAATGAAAAACACAAAAAGGTGTTTAAAAAGGTAATAGATTGATAGGTCAAAATGCCATGGTTGTGGAAGGGCGACGTAACCTGTGCTGCAGGCGACAAACACTTTTTCAGTGATCACTCATTGTGGCGTCCGTGGTCAAAATATAAAGATTTCATGAAAAGAAGAGGAAGGAGAAGAAGAAGAGGAACAAGGAGACGAAGAAGAAGAAGAAGAAGAAGAAGAGATGCAGTTTGCCCTCCTCATTTGATCCTCCGTCCAATAATACCGACAAGATAAAAAACAAACTACATAATAGACTCCAGAGCAAAACACGTATCATCATGATATTTCACGATTTCTTGTGCCATACCATGTTTGTTCGGTTGTGGCTTGAATCTAGTGATACCCTATTGCATATCCATGATTGAATCAAACATATGAAGCTCTGTCGAAGTTGCCTCAGCTTCTCCTGATGGAGCCTGGTTGAGAGTGGGCTTTGCTTCCATGCGGCTTTGCTTTTTTCTATCGTCCCAAAAAAAGAAAACAAGCCAACTTGATCCCACTTGGCCAATTTCAGTTGTTTGTCAGCTTGTCTTTACAATCATGGAGACTCACCCTTTATATACTGTATCCAGTAGTTGAAATTCCAAATCTTACACATCGTATATATTTGCAGATCAAGCGGGTGCACAGCAAGGTGATACCGATGCCGGCTAATGCTCGCCAGGACAGAAGAACAAAAGGATACGCCCATCCAAGCATACTCGTTTGCAGTTGAGAGCGGCCACGCAGAAGGCCATAAGTCGGAAATCAGTTTGATGTCACGTAGAATGCAGGGGATCTGATTGAACGAAAGTGTTCAAAGAATCTGTTTAGTATGGACAGTATGCGCATATATGCTATGTACAAGCTGCTTATCGACTGTGTGGGTGTGCCAGCGTGTGTGGGTGACATACACGCACCAAAAACATGCAATGCAGAACCATACATACCATATTGGCAGCCTGCTTCCTTTCAGTAGAACTTCAAGTTTGACATTGGTGTTTGAGGACGATGAAGAAGACGAAGATGAGGATTAGTAATCTAGCCGCTGCACAAACAGGCGTGGCCCTTGTCACTTTGATTTGCTTGCTATGTTTGGGTTTGTTTCGCTTAGACTCTTAAACAATCTCCTCAGTGGAACTTCAGAGTTCATGTGACACCAAGAGATCTGGAACCTTCTGATACTGGAACACACAGATTTAGCAACATTTAACAATTCGGATCAATTCGGTGCATTCGGATGAAGTTCTTCAGGTAAGGTGGAATGATTTCACTTGCATTGCAGTCATTGCTCTTGCCCCTGACGTTGATGTACTTCCTGTGTCCTCCAGATGTCCTCTAGACTCTAGATGTCCTCCAGATGTCCTCCATCCTTCTATTGCGCTCAGTCCGAGGCAGAACGAGCTGCTCCGCATATTCTGAGACGTTCTTACCAGTAGTTTTGAATATGAACGCAGGATATGCAGGATGTACTCAACCATGCACTCATTAAGAGTCATGAGCATCCTGTGTGGACGCATGTGTACCCACCAAGAATGTTGTTTTTCCATCCAGAGGCTGCGCAATGGTTTGCCACATGATTTGCCATGGTTCTTTCCGCATCTCGGCTGGTCAGAGAGGCTATCAGGGAAAGAAATGATGCAATATAGACATGCCATAAGCTTTGCTGTGATTTCCATTTGAATCAAGATATATCAGGCGTCTCACAGAGTGAATGCTCTTTGCGTCGCGGGTGGAACCCCTTTTCATGCAGGCTCTTAAGGGAGTAGTCATGTTTATGTCATCTTAGTCTGTAGATGTAGCGGGTGCAGCCTCAAAGAGACGAGCATCCCAGCAGTGAACGCTCCGATACGAAGCAATGAAGCGGTCCTCAGAGCAACAGGAGATTACAACTCTTGACAGATCAAAGCTTATCACAACCAGAAACCCGAAGATCTTTCGAAGCTCTTTCAGGGTGATCATTCAGGGTGTTTTTTTGTTTCGTTTCAGCGAAATGAAGACAGAGGCCGCCCTATAGCTTCACACGGACGCTCTCCTCCGTTTCTGGTCGTCTTGAAATGTCTTGAATCTTGGTTCATCCTCTTTACACTTCCTTGTGTAAGGCATGGTGACTGCGATATAGTGCTATCGTGGCATGTGAAGACTAGCTTGAATTCATATTGTATGTCAGACTTCGCTAGCCTCAGGGTTCGCAACAGTGACCAACTCTTCACAATTATTCACAAACGTTCATATTCTCGCTGATGCGCGCTGCGGACTGGACAACTCCAAAATATTCTAAAACCATCATCTAAAAGTCCAAATTATTCGAATGCAAGTGTACCATCAGTACCGTTGACGCTTCAAATCATGACTCCCTATCAGACCCACCCTTGTAATGTCAATGTTTCTGTTTTAATGCATTGTTTGAGACACTTGATATTCTAAGTGATTTATGCATGTGTGTTCGCCCACTGTGGCAACAAGTCAAGGATCACCTCCCAGAGAAACAGGAAACAGTCACGGCTTCGCTGCCTGTGTAGATCTCCCTACTTTGTCAGGAGAAACTTCGAAGATTTGGATTCAGATTTCTGTTGTGAAAGTGTGTGAAAGTGATAGAGGAACACATCATATGGCACACCATCCTCATGGCTCACAACTGGAGCTCAGAAGCCGCGAGAGAGTAGAAGCTGGGGTACAAATCCTTAACGCAGATTCAGAATGATTCAGAAGACAAGCTCGTACCTGATTTCTGCTACACATGTTTGAGCTGAGAGTTTGAAAGTTGTGAAACTATGATTGCAATTTGCTTTCAGAAATAACTTTCACTCATAAATAAATGATCAGAACCATGTGTCAACTGCCCCAAGAACCATGTATATAATTGGGCAATCCCATGTCACACGACCTTCCCTGTTACGTGTCCAGATTCCATTCATGAGATTTCTCTAGCTTTCTTGAGTCAATACACACACATATTATTTATATATATATATATGTATATATTGTATATATGTATATAATATGTTTATTGTCAAACGCAGCGTGCAACATTAGGAAACAAAAAACAACTACAACTATATGAAATACACAAGTTTTTGAAGACCATGAGCGGATGGGCCTTTTCGGGGTTGGAGTTCGTGCGGCCAAAGACCCGTTGAAGAATCTCAACCCGCCTTACTCCGACGTGTGGAAAAGGAGAAAGCGACACTGGTGCCCTTTTAGTTTGTTGCGCGAGATCATTGTGGACACGTGTTTTATTGTGTTGCTGGAAGAACATGAGTTGCACAAAATTGCAGTATTGGGTCAAAGCCATGCAGTGTTGACTTCTTACCCGAAGAAACTATATGTCATCACAGTTCCATGCATTGAGCACCGTCCCCGTAGCCGGGTTTACAGGCGCCCTATGCTGTTCTAATGTCCGCCTGAGCTCCCCACAAGGATGTGGCAAGGTGGTTGGCTGTGCAACTGACTCTGAACTCACCAAACCACAGTGACAAACATGTAATATGTGCTGCTGACAGGGGACAGCCATGCAGCAGAAGTGGATTTCATTCACGACTTATTCTAACATGTCGTTCTTTATTCCGAGAGTCACATAACATTTCATTCCGTGCCAGTGTGAAGTGAATACGAATCCCCTAAAATGGATTGCAACAGATTTTTTGAACTTTGGCCCAACAAATTAAATGCTGACATAGAATTCCCTACTGGGGAGCAAACATGTTGGCATTTCGCCAGGAGCAAACATGTTGGCATTTGTTATCATTTGATGCCATTAGCGAAATCACTCAGTCCAACATGCTGGTTTTCTGATTAACTTTGCAAGCCAGTTTGGTCGAGCACTTGCTTGGACACTTGACCTTTGAAGTTCCAAAGTGTCAAATTCATCCACCAATACCAACGACTAGGGCAGATTGGATTCTCCTAGTGCTTCCTTGGGTTTACAGTCTGCTAGATCCTTGAGTTCCTAAGAATCTGAGCTCGGTCAGTGTTTGCAAACCAATCACTGTTGTACGCTGAAAACCAATGTTTATAGTGCTCATATGTGGCAGATGCGAGAGAGAATACAATCATACAATAATAATTAGCAATAATTCTAAGAAACAGTACTGTACGTGTTTGCATCCCATCCGCACCCCACCCATGGCTACAGATATTTATAGAATTTTATAGATCAGAGTGTCCAGTGTCCGGTGGGCAGTGTATCACCATGTCATTCCCCCCCAGCGCACCTTCAGTTGATCCAAACACCCTGAGGCGTCCCAGCTGGCGAGTGCTTTGGGTCGTGGCCCCCAGCCCCTTCCATGGACGAAAGTGATGAAAGTACTGCGGATATCTGTGGATGGTGAGATGGTGAGTGATGGTTAGAGGTGCCGGCCTTCTTGTAGCAAATGCAGCACATGAAACCATATGCCAGCTGACTTACAGAAACCAAGACAGCAGAACAGCTGTGAGACAAAAATATCCCTAATCACCAGCTGACTTACAGAAACCAAGACAGCAGAACAGCCGTGAGACGAAAATATCCC
>VSDK01007764.1:15561-36271 GCA_009767595.1 Symbiodinium kawagutii | reverse complement strand
ACCAGCTGACTTACAGAAACCAAGACAGCAGAACAGCCGTGAGACAAAAATATCCCTAATCACCAGCTGACTTACAGAAACCAAGACAGCAGAACAGCCGTGAGACAAAAATATCCCTAATCACCAGCTGACTTACAGAAACCAAGACAGCAGAACAGCCGTGAGACAAAAATATCCCTAATGACCAGCTGACTTACAGAAACCAAGACAGCAGAACAGCTGTGAGACAAAAATATCCCTTATCACCAGCTGACTTACAGAAACCAAGACAGCAGAACAGCTGTGAGACAAAAATATCCCTTATCACCAGCTGACTTACAGAAACCAAGACAGCAGAACAGCCGTGAGACAGAGATATTCCTTATCACCAGCTGACCTACAGAAACCAAGACAGCAGAACTGCTGTGAGACAAAAATATCCCTTATCACCAGCTGACTTACAGAAACCAAGACAGCAGAACAGCCGTGAGACAAAGATATCCCTTATCACCAGCTGACTTACAGAAACCAAGACAGCAGAACAGCTGTGAGACAAAAATATCCCTAATCACCAGCTGACTTACAGAAACCAAGACAGCAGAACAGCCGTGAGACAATATCCCTAATCACCAGCTGACTTACAGAAACCAAGACAGCAGAACAGCTGTGAGACAAAAATATCCCTTATCACCAGCTGACTTACAGAAACCAAGACAGCAGAACAGCTGTGAGACAAAAATATCCCTTATCACCAGCTGACTTACAGAAACCAAGACAGCAGAACAGCCGTGAGACAAAGATATCCCTTATCACCAGCTGACTTACAGAAACCAAGACAGCAGAACAGCTGTGAGACAAAAATATCCCTAATCACCAGCTGACTTACAGAAACCAAGACAGCAGAACAGCTGTGAGACAAAAATATCCCTTACCACCCAACCACACCCAACCACGACCAGCCACGACTAACCAAGCAAAAGAAACTGTATGTTCAGAAACACCAGAAGCGGCAATCCATGGGGCAACGGCATTCATGAGAGGCTCTTGGGGGTCAACGGCGCGGGCAAGACAACCACGATGCGAATGATCACAGGACAGGAATCGGATGCAATGTTTTCTGTTCAAGCGGACTTTGATCGAACAAAAAAACATTCTACAATGATAATACAATATGATGATAAATCTGGTGTGGTGTACTTGGTTATTTATGGTTTTTTGCATTGGCAAATCGCTAACATATTCTCTGGGTTCCTGTGCCGATGATGTGTAAAGAGAGTACAAAAACATATTGCAAGGGCACGTTTCACAAGTCCTATTCAACACGTAGCGCAACCAATCGTGGGAATCACTTGGTCGGGCCGAGTCAAAATCAAACGAGGCATATTTGATTGGCTTACGATTGTAGTCACAAAAAGTTGCAACACAGACTGTTCAAAGGGAATACACGATGCTTCAATATGGCTCAGTCATGTTCAATCAGACTGAAGTTCCAATCAGAAAAGACTGTTGCCTTCAATGGTCAGCCGAGTGTTCCTGCTTTCCTTCCGCAAGAGCAGTTGGTTTTGGTTCATCGCAAAAACTGCATCATAGTTTCAGTTCATGGTTTTGCAAAACACAAAACATATGTTGAGTGATGGTTGACATTTGCTGTCTGAGACATGTGTTTTTCGTGCCACCTGAGCAGGAGATACAGAGGTGACAAGAGGGGACGTGCTTGTAGGCGGTGCTAGCGTCCAGGCAGGGTGTGAACACGGTGCAAGCCGCATCCCGACTTTACGCATGTTAGATTCATTTCCTGAGCGACCCACGAAGCATTGCGAAGCGCAATTTCCAGAAAACGGTCAATATGAGTTCCGGGTTTGCTTGATTATCTTGATTTCATCATCCACTTCAGTAATTTTGGTGATGCAAAGAGCATCAAAGAGCGGGGTAGGCAGCCTGTTCTCTACAGATCTGGAATGCCACGATGAGACTAAGGACACTTTAGAGTCTTCAATTCTTGCAACATTTTGCAATCACTGAATGTTGAAATCACATGAAATCACATTGGTTGATGGCTGCTCTCCTTCTAGGCCCAGCGGGATGCAGCACGTCGACGCTTGGGCTACTGCCCGCAGTTTGATGCTTGAGACTTGGGAAGTAAGTACAGTTTTGCCAACCTTTGAAGTTGCAAAAGACCTGGCAAGCAAATGCAAACAACACCCTTTGGGCATAGGCAGCGCTTACCTCTTAAGTGTTCCAGCTGGCTTGATCGGTATGGGGACAAATAGCAACGTCCTGAAAGGTCCTGGCTGAATGGATGTGAAAAATATTTAGACATTGGAAAAAAGCAGGTGGCTAAGCGACAGCAAGATTTGGAAAGAGCAAGAGAGCAAACAGACATAAGTTATGACATAAGCAGAATTAAGCAGAACTAAGCAAGGGAAAAGGAGGAACAGACAAGGGGAAAGATGCACTGAATTTGCTCAGGCTATCCCTGACAAATTGACTGTGCGAGAGACGATCCAGCTTTTTGCACGGATTCGTGGGAAGCTTATGGAAGCTTGGACATTTTTGAACCATATTTGAATCATCTTCAGCTACAAGTAGTGCTAATTATGCTAATTGATGATGTATGCGTGTAGAGTACATATAGTGATGATCCTCGTGTAATGCATGTTGCGTGTGCACTTTTGCACTGATGTGTTCAAGCCCTTTTGTCTGGAAGCAACCAAAGCATTGGCAGGTGGCATCCCCAGGGAGGATGTTGTGAAGGTGGCAGACAACATGATTGCGAAGATGTGTTTGGAGGCAGGCGCAATCTCAGTTTATGCTTGGTTTGTGCGCAACAGTCCCTTTCTGATGGAAATGGCTCGAAGATGATTCCATTTTAATCCATTTGAATCCAAATTGTGAAATGTTTCTTGATGCTTTTGTTCCTGGAAACAGATCCTACATTTTGCCTTGGATGTTTTTTGTTTGTGGATGCCTATCGCAGTTTCCAATTCATACCCCCGTCATAGTGACTGCCAGTCTTCCAGCAACATAGACTTGGAAAACTAGCGGTTGCTTGTGACTTGAACAGAAGCACCGTCGTAAGATGTCCTGGGGGTGAAGGGTTGATCTTTAGACCTGTTGATGCTCCTTTCGTTGGATGGATGCCATAAAGACGGAATGGTTTTCAAGCTGCTGCACTGCCTTGTAAGCATTTCCTGAGCGATTGCGCATTGCTTGTGCACCTGGCGAGGCACATGAGAAGCAGCTTTGTGAATACCTCTCTGGGGGTAACAAGCGGAAGCTCTCCACAGCAGAGATCTCAAAGAAAGAATCCTGACCGTTGTGCGATGTTTCACAAGCCGAAAAACCTTTCATGAAGATTTGGTAACATCCGGCAACGCTAACCGCCAACTGTATCCAGCATATCCGGCAGATCGTACCGACTTGGAATCATGAAAGCCAGCCCTTGCAGTTATGGTCTTCCAACGAAGTGAGAGAAGGGGACCCAGGGGACCTGTGTTGGCGGGGGCAATATCATACCCCAAGTTGCTCTCAGCTGGGTTGTTTGTGCAAAATGGAGATGATTGACGCACTGTAGTGGATGTGTACTGGGTAGTTGCTGTAAGTCTTGCCGCCTTGTTCTAAGTCGTCCCGGGATAGTGTGCCCATGCGGAAATGGTAACTTTAGGTATGTACTTGGTGGTTGGATTTAGTTTTCCTTCCTTAAGAGGTTGTTTTGTGGTGTGCCCGTGCGCACGAACATTCCTAGACGACATGTTTTCAACATAGTCACTCCTCTTGTCCAAGTGGTCCCTTTGCGGTGTGCCCATGCGCGCAAGCATTCCCTGACCACTTGTTTTCAAAATAGTCATTCCTCTTGTTTGGCAGGGCGGGGGCTTGCCAGGGGTCGCGCGACCCTCGCGAAAGGTCGCGCGGCCCTCGCGTGGAAGCTGTGTTTTCATCTATACCAAAACTTTCTTGTTGTAAGGTTGTTTCAGTCTTGTTTCGGTTTTGGATTTTTGGGTGGTTCTAGATACAGTCCTGAAGGCCAAATGACTTGTTTGGCAAAGCAGTGTGCCAGTGGCGCGTTGTCAAGTTTGCAGGTCCAGGTTTTCATTTTTGGGCAGTTAGTACAAGTGTTCTGAATGCAGTGTGCCAGTAACGCGCTGTCAAGTTTGCAGAGTAGAGAGGCGTCAAGTTTGCAGGTCGAATTGCTCATCTTTTGGGCAATTAGTAGAAGTGTTCTGATTGCAGTGTGCCAGTAGCGCGCTGTCAAATTTGCAGGTCGAATTGTTCATCTTTTGGGTAGTTAGTAGACGTGTTCTGAATGCAGTGTGCCAGTGGCAAGGGCACAAAAAAACATGTCAAATCATGTCCCAAGATGATGTTTTTGGCAATGTGCGCACAGTGTGCGGTCGATTTTCGTTGTTGTGGAGAATCTCAAAAGATAGTCTGAATGTTGTGTGCCCATTGTGTTTTGCAAGATATGGGGTGGCTTAAAAGCGTGGGGTGACTTTGAACGAGCGCACGTTGTTCCATGCAGTTTGGCTTGCCCTGGGCTGACTTAACGCGATGTGGGCTGACTTACGGCGCCCGCTTGTACCACCGAGCAACTGGCTCACCGTCCTTTCACTTACTGTACGCAGCCTATGTTAGGCCCATGTTATTTGTTGGGCCTGCATTCGGCCAGCGCTGGGCCATTGGTATGCAGAATGCAGCCCAAGATTGAGATGGAGGATCGGTTCTGTTTCAGGAGGGCATTTCAGCAGCAATGTGACAAATTTACAACACCCGTGACACATTGTGACATATTTTTGCTCATTGAAGATTTCCCTCCGGTTTTCCCTCAAGTTCTGTGTCACGGTCACCGATGTTGGCCTCTTGTGTTTGTGGTTATGTATTTTATTGTATTTTCTCCCCAAAGTTCACCCGGTTTGGACTTGGCTGCCCGTACTGGGCAGTGGGTTCTGGATGACTCGACGGTTGTAGATTTTGCACGATTTTGCTTTGACCAATGGTGGCAACTTGCGGTCTATGTTGGGTCATTACCTGTCAAGATGCGCCCAGTTTCTTGGATTTTGGGTAGCGATATTTCTAGATTCCGCAGAAGATGGGCAAGACTTTTCAAGAGGACCATGAGTCCCTATGAGAACCATGCCATATCATCCCTATGGCCCTATGACTTTTGCTTAGTCGTGCATTCCCTGCGCAGCCCAATGTAAGTGGCGGTGGTGCTTTGCTTCTCTGAAGCTCTCCCCTTTTTTCGATCCGGGGTTTGGAGTGAATGTCAAGCCCATGTGAGGAAGTAAGAAAGGTCCCCCACAGTAGGAAAAAATTGGATTTGAAAGCTTCGAGTTGCATGATGTAATGACATTTCTTACATAGTTACTGTAGAAATAAAACGACAACCCCCAGAATGCACCCTTTGGTCACTTGTTCATGTTCCACTGTGACTTGTGACAAACAACGATGACAAAACCTTACACGACCGCGAGTAAACCAACACGAAGGTTTTATTGATTGTCTTGACCCCTCACATCCCGGATACATAGAGATCATAGAGAATCCTTGGGCTACCTAAGATATTTAAGAAATGGAAGCATGCAATTCCTGATGACGGACAATTGTCACACAGCTTATACGTATCCAATCACCATTTTGTATTCATATGTCACGGTTTGAAATGCAAAACCATACAAGAACGAGGAAAAACCCAATACCTTCAAACTACACAATTAGATTTACACAGGATTGTTTATCACCTCATGTGGGACGATTGGGCTGCTAAGATCCAGTGATCATTTGATTTCCCTGCATAGTTTTGACGCATTCTTCGATGGACTTTGTTACTCATTTTCTTTGGCCGTATTATTTGTTTCCCCTATATTTGACTCTCTCTCTGTATCTCTATTCTGTTTGATCACTCCTTCCATCCATTCATCTCTATTCATCTCTGCTTTTGAAGGTGTCAAGATGTGTCAAGATGTGTCAAGTTCAAGTTCTGAGGCCCTGGCACTTATTGGAGAACCGGATGTGGTGCTTTTGGATGAGCCATCCACGGGCGTCGATGTACTCCCGGCATCGCTTGCATCGCTTTGCATTTTTTGTCGAGCGCAATTGGGAGTCAACAGCCAAGGGGCCTCATCCAATCTCATCCATATCAGCCCTCTACAGAGGGTTTGCATTGCAGTTTGCATGTACTAAACTTCAAACGACTTAAAACTCAATGAGTTTAACTCATTTAGTTCTACTTGATGCTGTCAGTTTGCATGTCTCAGTGACTCGTCGATGTTTGCACTGTCATCATCATCTCGTCTTTGATGTTCGCAGTCCTGCCTTGGCCCTGTGTGAATGAAATGGATAGAATGAATTTAGAGTATTTTGAGTGTGTCATAACATGTCTGATTTGTATTAATTTGTGAATTTATGTTGATTTAAATGTTTGAAACATTATGGTTCCTATTGTTTTCTATGCTTTACTAGACACAAAATCAGATCTGAAAGCCATTCTCCAGGTTGGAGCTCGACGGTTTCTTTGGGAGGTGCCAACAGCGTGGCATTCGGCGACTGGCAACTTACTGAGCCCAACTGAGTAAGTCTTACTCAACTTGTCTCACCTTGTTGGGCAAAGATCACAAGCCGATCGCAAAGGGATTTGGTTTATGCATAGTTAGGCAAGAACAAAAGCTGGTGAAAGCGTGACATGCGCCACACGCGTCACATCGTGTCACACATTTCCAAAGGCGTACAGTCTAGGTAAATCCTGAATGACTTGCCAAGGGTGCTCAAAAGACGTTCTGGTAACAACAGTTGAGGAATCGCAGACTTCTATATAGTCCCTTGATGTCCCTTCCTCCTTTGGTTCCTTGTGCCATCTTGTCCCTTGGGTTTGCTTAGGTTGCTTATGTGGTTCCTGAATTGTTTCGGGGCGAAGAAAGTAGGCAAGGAACCCAAGAAGGCAGAAGAAGGCAGAAGAAGAAGGAATCCAAGAATGCATGTATATGATATAATATATATTGTTTGGATTTTGCTCCGCACTTTTCTTTGCGCGATCCATGTATCCAGCTATCCCAGCCCTGCTTTGGATGCTGCAAGGCCATGCGCCCCCCTTCCGAAATCTGTATGACCCAGTCCATCCAAGCACCCAAGGTGGCAACATGTGGCGTGCGATCTTCGGCCCGCCTTCATGACCACCATCGCGACCAAACTCGCAACCCCTGAAAAACGAAATCAGCGGCTTGAAACCGAAATCGCTCGTAATATCTCGTAATGAGCCTGTTGAAACGACCTTGTTACATCAGTAGAACCTCGAAAAGAAATGGCATGAATAGCTAGATATTCCCAAAGATTTAACGGTTGGATAGTATTCCATTTTGGGATTCGATGCTTGCACAACGGCGTGTGAAAACTCTGCACATGCCATGAGACAATTCCAGCTGCAAAAGGATGCCAAATGCCATGCAGAGCCAGGTGAAGGCCCAAACTTGCAAATTCAAGGAATGAGAAATGACAAGAGAAGGAGTTTAAAATGTATTTCAATTGCATTTAAATGTGTTGGATTTGTGTTGGAACCGTTGCAAATACGATCGAAGTGGGATCGTTGCTACTAAATTGTTCTGGTGATCCGTGCATCTAAAGACATGTACATTCCTATATTTCAAAGTAACCAGAAAGAAATTTTGAAACGATTTGTCCAACGTTCTACTTTTTCTCAATTGTTTTTTCTGTGAGACGTTTATTTGTTTCTTCTTTACATATTTCCATATATGATTCATATATGTCC
Organism: Symbiodinium kawagutii; assembly: GCA_009767595.1. Lineage (NCBI taxonomy): Eukaryota > Dinophyceae > Suessiales > Symbiodiniaceae > Symbiodinium > Symbiodinium kawagutii. The sequence goes on along the minus strand of VSDK01007764.1, from coordinate 28,533 downwards.
TTTATTTTCCTATTTGTTTCTTGAGATTATTTTTTTTCTCTGTCCCAATGGGCCCTTGGGATCCCTTGGGCTGTGAGAGGTCATAGTCCACTCCGGTCCACCAGTCGAACGCGAGGTCATTGGAGACGTTCGCCGCAGCGGCCATGCTGTGATTCTAACGAGTCACTCAATGGAGGAAAGCGGAGATAGAAGCGGGGAAAGGAAGGAGAAAGGAAGGAGAAAGATGGGGAAAGATGGGGAAAGGGTGAATGCTGGTTTCTGTAAAGGGTTAGCGATAGGGAAAGGGTGGAGTCCCAATGAGCAAAAAGATTCGAAGTTTCGAAGGATAAGTCTTTGGCTTAGGTAGAGGCAGTGTGCTCAGTGTGCGTTTTCCAGGAATGCGAAGTCCTGTGCACACGCCTGACCATCATGGTGACTTGATCGCACTGATGTCGCATTGATTCTGATTCCTTTTGCCTTTCCTAGGACCTCTTAGGTCCTGTTTTCTGTTTGCTCGTAGTATGTTTATAATGTCTAATGAAGAATATAGATGTATATAAACTATAAACTGTATCCCGGTATCCATACTTTGGTTTTTCGCAGTTTGAATTTACCCTTTTTGATTATACGTAGCCTATTTAGATGTACTTGATTTGCTCATTCCCTATATTTGGACTATTTCATTATGCCTATTTCATCATAGCCTAATTGTCCCCTACTTAATCATAACTATGTAGTGATGCATTATTTCACAATGCCCTAGTTGATTCTGGCCCATTTGAACTTGCATTTTATTGTGCCCATTATTTATGCATTATATTTGCATTATTCAAAAAGGCCCTCACCGTGTGCTATTTGATTGTGGCCTACCTAATCTGTTTGATTGTGGCCTCTTTAATTGTAGTCTATTCAATTCTGCTCTATTTAATTGTGGCCTGTTTGATGATGGTTTATTTAAATATGCTGCCCTGCATTTAGCCTATTTGATAATGCCTTGTTGCTTGATAGCCTAATTGTGCACTATTTGATCATTTCTTTGCAACTGTGAGTTATTTGATTGGGGCCTACATTCGATTGTGCTTTATTTGATCGTGTGTCTTATTTGGTTCATTTGTACTCATGAAAACCCATGTACTTACAGCTTGGTGGTGCCATACTGGAAGACAATTAAATGCATTATGATAAAACAGGTTGTGCGGTAAGTTTGACTTGTTCAATACGTGTGCTATTTCGATGCGGCCTATTTAATGTCTTTGATTTTGGCCTCTTTACTTATAGCTTACTTTATGCTGCTCGATTTAATTGTGGCTTATTTTTTCCTGACGCCATTTCTAAAGATGCTGTCCTACATTTGGCATAGTTCAGAATCCTTTATCGCATTATAGTGAAATTGTGATCCATTCAAAAATTTAATGGAATTGTGATTTTTCACCTAGGTTTGATCATGCTTTGTTCAGTTATGCCCCATATTTAGCTTATTTACGATACTCAATGTCGCTTTGGTCATGGCTTCATGGTGCCATACTAGAGCACAATTAAGCTTATTATGATTCAATAGCACACAATCAAGGCCTTATTGAAGAAGACCGATCTAAGGCATAATTAAGGCTTTATAAAATAGGTATACTGATCTAGATATAGGCGTAATTAAACAAAGCATCGTTAAATGGACCATGATGAAACAGGGCAGAATGAAATACAGCATAACAAAATATGTATTTAGAGATGGCCACAGTTTGGACACAAAGCATTTTTTATGTAATAACACACCAAGATATACAAAATAATTCAAATATAACATAACAAAATCGACTAGAATCAAGCAGGCCAAATTAAACAAGGCAACAATGAAATTAAGCATAGCCCAAACAAGCGCCATTGAATCTTGTAGACAATTCAATATAGGATATAGTTAGATAGATATAGGGCATAGTCAATCTATTGTATAATGAAATAGGCTGCAATTGAATAGCAAACAATTAGGGCATAATCAAATCAGAGCAAATAATGGGTATACTCCTTGTACTTAGGGCATTTGCATTCTGAAGGAATGCATTCAGAATGCATTCTTCCCCAAAACCAAAATCCAATATCCAAGAGTTGCTCAGACGTCTTGTGGAAATCTTGGCTTTGGGATTTGCCAGAATATCCTTTCCAAACCCTATCAAAATTCCTTACTAATCCAAGATTAGTAAGGAATTTTGATAGGGGGTCTTGTGGGAAGGAATCTTGGATCTTAGTTTTGGGCAAGAATGCATCCTGAATGTATTCTTTCAGACTGCAAATGCCTGAAGTGCGACGAAGAAACAGAATCAATATTCTATTTCCTACCTTGTGTGTGTTCAAGTATTTACATATATATATATATGATATATGGTATGGTATAGTGTGGCACCCCTCACTGAGTCCAACAAAAAAAATATTTGACCAAAATATCGGTACCCAGGAAGCTCGCCACCATATATTTAGATAATTAAACAACCTCCAGCAATCATTACGATTGTTGCCTGTTCGCCGAGAGTGAGGATTGGAGCTCTACCAGAAAAAAACGGCAAGAAGAAAAATCGATAACAATTTCCCGCGTGGGAAAACAATAAACAGGAAAGAACAACCACATGATATAATCAAAAGAACGAGTTGTTTATACAACCCTATGTGTTTGCTGTCAGATTTTGCACAGTAATGATTCTGACTACTTTGCAAATTATTTAGGTTCGATGTTTTTTCTTTAAGTTCATTTTGACTGCGTGCAGTCAGGTAGATCAAACGTGTCCAATTTCATTTTTCCATTAATTGCTGTTGTAATTTGCTGCTGCATTTCATTCATTTGGCCTGCAGCGTACTGGTGTCACAGTCAATCTTGGGTATCAAATGTACATATCCCAAAGTTCGTTGTTAACCCCTTTTTGAGCTTGGCCTCTAGGGCCATCAGCAACTCGTCATAACTCGTCGTCATTTATGGCTTTGCTACTGCTGTTGCTGCGATTGTTCATGGCTATTGTTCATGGTTGTCAGCGGTTAGTATGCCACTGGGCCAATACTAATGATAGTCACCCTCCAGCTCATGTTGGGGAAGTGCGAACATGTTGAGGATGCGGGTTGCATGTCCTTTAGGTTTTGTTGCAGTGAACTTGCGGTTGTTCATGCTTGTTTGATTTTCTTTCGGGCCCCATGTCAAGGCTCGGCATGTTTCCGTATGTTTCCATGGTCATCCATTGATGATTTTGAACTTCGTTTGGACCTCTAGGCCTCATTTGTGCGGCCTGTGCGCTTGAAGAAACTTAAAACGCAATGTTTTGAAAATTTCCTGAGTTGCAACTCAATGCTTTAAACTCACTGTTGCTTTAAGATTTACAACTCAACTTGCTTAAAACTGCAATGCACATTCGGTTTTGCTGCTCGTTCTTTGCCTCTTCGCGACGTGCCATGACTTTCACGAGAGGTGAAGATTCCTGAAATGTCCCGGGAGTGTTCCAAGGTTTTTGAAGTGGGGAGGAGTGAAGCTTCTAGAAGGGTCGCATGAGAATCGTAAGGTGGCTGGTTTTAGTTCTCCCCTTTCAAGTTGGTGTTCGTAATCCAACCAATCCTCAATTGACAAGTTTCAAACCTGTAAAACCAGTGCTCAAGCGTCCCTCGTGCCAGGTTCATGGACAGTTTAGATGCCTCGGAAGCCCAATCGAGTTGAAGGAGCACTGAGAAGAGCTAGCGACGTCACACTGCATAGAACTGCTGTACATTGCAGGGTTGCACACAGCTGCACATGTCGTCATCACGTCTTTGTTGCAATGTATTTTCATGTTGACATATGCTGACTACGTACAATTGAAACTGATTTAAATTCAATATGATTTCACAACATTTTCTGAATTTCCACGGAGGCGAGATATGGCGGTGGCTACAGCCTAGCTGTCAGAGCCACAGCAGTGTTGCCGGTAAGGCGGCTGCCCAGTTTGGAAGCCGACTGTGATTCGAACCGAAGAATCCACAGGAATCCAGAACATCGTTTCTCAAAATAGGGGTGCCCCGAAATCATCCTACTTGATTAACAATTTTTAGTCATAAACCAACCACTTTTGGGTGCTCCCTATTTTGACCACCATAAGAATCCACATGTAAGCCTAGCATAAAACATAGTTCACCCATGTTCACCCAATATGCGTTTGAAACCAAGCTGCTCTTGGAAATCAACACAAACCTACACATCACGACCGTTTCTCGCCCATAATCTTGTGGATGCAAGGGTGAATTCGGAGCTTTCATGGTCATGCTGTCGCCAAAGGTTCTGTTATTTTAATATAGATTGATGTTTGAACATGTATATATATATATATTTATTTATTTATACATACATGCCTGTATCCATCTATCGGTTTATCTTTACATATATATATATATTACATATATATATATATTACACATATGTATATATATATATACATGCCTGTATCTATCTATCCATATGTATTTATATATATATATACACATGCCTGTATCTATTGATCCATGTATATATATATATATACATATGTAGATTATTAAGTCTATTGTGTGACTTCATTCATACAGTTGCTTTTGATTTGTGATCATGCCTTTTGAGGATTGGGATGGCTGAGGCAGGGTTCTGACTCTTCCATGGAAAGGCTGTTGCCCACAAAAACTCATCTACTTGTTCAATTTACTATGATGATCTATGATGAATCTGTTTTTGTTGTTCATGAATCTTACTATCTAGTGTGAAACCAAGTCAACCATCATTGTGTGCTACGGGGTGGGGATTCTGATTTGTTGCTACCCTTATTTTGCATTAGTAAGATTTTTGGTCGCAAGATAGTTTGAAGATGTTTGCAGAATCTTCTATGGAAAAGTTCCTGTTCCAAAGTTGCTGTTATAGTTTGCTGTGCTGATCCAGTGTGTGTGTGTGTGTTTGCATACAGTATGCGTTTTCTATTGTTTTTCCATGGTTTGCTCCTGAATTATCCCGACGTTCGACAAAGTCGGATATTTTAGTACAGATTTCCAAGATTTGTGGATCATTTGTGTGTAATTTGTTATGCAGTTTCCAGCCAATCACCCTTTTAACATGTTTCCTGGCTTTGGTGGCCTTTTGACTGCGGCCGAGGTCAAAAGCCTACCTGGGCAGGAGAGCTCCGAAAGAGTTTCCACAAGAGTTCAAGTTATTCGAGATAAATCTTGGATTTCACGGGGGAGAACATGAAGGGAAACCACCTTCACGGGGGTTGATGTAAGAAAGTCGAATTCCGAATTGTAAGAAAGTAAAACGTCAATCTTCAACAAATTTCAACAATCAAAGCTGTGTTTTCGGTGAGTTTGCTCTCCTGACTTTGGAACTGGCCATGACAGCTGAGCTTGAAAGCATGCTGCAACATTTTTTCCCACTTTCTGTGTCTCGCAGTGTTGCAATTATACATAGGTTGCATCTTGCATTGAGTTCTGTTCCTTTTAAGGCTGCAAAAAAAAGTCCTATGTGGCTTGAACAGGAGGCCCTCGGAACCAGCACTGAGGACAACCTAGTCGTGTGCACAGACTGACTAGACCAAGATGTTGACAATTCGGCGAAGGTTCACATCGAATGATTTTGATGCATTTCCACATGTTTTTTCATTGGGGCATGTCTAAAGTTTGGCAGCGCAGGCAAAAGATGCAAAAAGAACCAATCAGATCACTGAAGAGACGGTTTTAATTCTTGCAATGCACTGTAGGCATTTTGCAGGGATGTTCTTGGATTTCATTTGGCATTTGTATATTCACAATGTATCGCGTTTTCTTGATTTCGAAAGATTGATGAAGGAGCACGCATGTCCAAAGCATGCTGATTTGCTGAGGCACAGATTCGTCGATTTGTCAGGAAGCAGGCAGGGAATCTACCGAAGCGACCTATAAACACCTGTTCTGTATTGTATGTTCATTATTTTTCTAAATTTGGTGGGATCAGGATTCGCTATATCTTTATGTGCATACGCCATTCATTATTTACCATCTTGACAATATCTGCATTCAAGATCTGTGTCCCTCTTGTCGTATCCAAATGTGCAATGCAAATCCTACCTCTACATCTAAATTCAAGGTACGGGATGGTACTGCACAGGTACCTTTTTAATGTCTTAGATGTTCTTTTCCTTTCCATTTGTAGGAGGGACCATGCAAGGCCGAGTTAGACTGGTGTTAGACTGGTACTAGGTCTTAAGTATTCAATATCATCGTATTTGATGAATTTTGATCACACATGCTGATGATATCATGTGATATCTAATTGTTTTTTCCAAAGGGTGATTTCTTTCTGCTCTGCTTGCGGCCCATGCTTCACTGAAGAATTCTGGAACGCTCAAGATGGAGCCTGCACCGGTAGCTCTCCCGAACCTACGCGGCTCACCCGGCCACGGAATCAGCTTTCAGCTCTCGCTTCGAGCGGTCATTTTCAACACTGCTCACCCAAAATCCGATCATCCCATCCATAGATATCCAATACCACAAATATCCACAAATCATCAAAAATTTGCCTTTCCGTTTTGCTCACCCCACTTTCGGAACGCACTAAAAACTGAACGCATTGATACATCCGAGATGTTTTTTTCCCATTGCTTACACCATGCGCCAGAAGCACGCAGGATCCTCAAATCTAGTTTGGACTCTGGCCGACACCACCTCTTTAAAGGCAAGCTAGAGATGCTTCGCTGATCATTTTGATCTCTTTGGCCGTCAGTGTTGTACCAGACTCGTGAGAAGGTGACCATTTCACAATAACGCCCACCATGAACAATCATACAATATATTTGTTTAATCTATTTATGTATTTGTTTATTCATTTATGTATTTATTCATTCATTTATTGATTTATCTATTGATTTATTTATATGTATTTTATCATTCACAATTGCGTGGTTTGGTGGTCCGGATCTTCACCCCCATTTGAAGGTGGCACTGACCTGTCCGCCATGTGACAGGGATCTCCAGTTTGCATCACCTTGCATTTGTTTCCCTGCCTTTCGATAGATGTGAGTATATATGTGATATATTTTCAGAGAGAGAGAGAGAGAGATAGACACTAGTAACGACTAGTAGTATGTAGTAGCGCATGACCGGCTCATGATTGGTGGCGAGCTCTGCGGTGACTTCTGGACGAACGCGTGAGACCGCAACACCTTAGACGAATTTTCATTTTTACGAAGCCCCAAAACTCATCTAGACATATCTAGACATATCCATGACTATCCCATCCTGGGGACCCTGATACATCCATGACCAATCGGCCGCGAATAAAGCGGGGCCTCACCTCCCCTCCATATCCCACATGCTAGGTAAATTAAATTGGAACTCCACTGATAGCCCAAATCTGTTTTTTTGTTTAGTAGTGCTTCTCCGTTGGGAAGCGGGAGGGGGACCTTATGCAAAATGAAATGAAGTTGAAAATAATCTGTTGATTTTTGGAGGCGGATGCACCATGTTCACTTCCGACTCCGATCAATGGGAAAAACAAAAAGAACAATTAATTAAATTCACCAGGTGCTCTTTCACCTACGTCAATGCGGTGGATTATTTTCACCTTGCCAGAAGATTTTCCAAGCACAGAAAATTGATTTTTTGCTTTTCTTTTGAGGGCGGCGACGTTCGCAGGAAACAACGACTAAGTGCATGTAACTGCTGGCATTTGTCATGCATGTGTGGTGAACTTGTGTTAGGGTTCAGACTGGCAAGTGGGACCACCCGGTGTGTTTGGTATACGCTACACAAACATTGTGAGCTGGACTAGACACGCACACTTGTGAGTGGGATATCGCATTCATTCATTCAAGTGAAATATGTTGGCTTGATTTGGGGCATCAACAGCTTTCCTGGGTCAATGCATTGGACTTTCCAACGAACGTACATCATGCAGAAAGATGCATTACTGTACCAATCCGTGCCAGCGTTACTGCCACCAAAATCCACCAAACAAGTGCTAAAGTTGTGGAAAGTCACTTTTTCCGCGACAATTTGCGCGTATTTGCGCGATGCCTTCCAATACCTTGTAAATCTCGCGGAACGGTATGGCACACGACTATTTGAGTCTATTTGTTATTTAACCGCCGTTGGCGTGTTCCGCCGGCTACTGGCAATCCCGGAGGCCCCATGGCGCAAAGGTGTCTGGCTCATGCAGGAATTTGAATCCATTTGTTATTTGCGGGTTGTCTTTTCGCTTTACTTCCCTTCGGATCATTTATTGCTTGGCAAACAACGTAGCTCGGAAACTTGGCTTTCCTCTGTCTTTATACCTGCGTCACTGCAATACACAAACCTGGATTTCCATGGCATACGGGCACACAAAATCCACAGGTAATAGCTGTATAGAAATTGGATGAAATTGGACCCAGCACCAGCAAACACTGTGAAAACACCCCCTACCACTACCTGTACGCGAAGGACGATTTTCTGGCTAGAAATAATGTTTCAGACTGCGCGCTACCTTTGCTTTGTATAGAATTGTAATCCCCGTGAATGTGACTGTTAGAAAGCTAATGTTGTCCTGTGGAGCAGCAGGCACAAAAGTGGACAAAATTGTAGCGAGACGAAAATGTGTTGAAACTGCATCGTAGATGGGCCGCTGTTTGTGCAGGAAGCACGAACGAACAGCCAGCAGGAACAATCTGCACTTCTTTCTATTAAATTGCAGCATTTCCCAGCCACCTCGCCCCAATCACCATTTTGTAAAGACATTATATATTCGTTCGATATTGTGATTTCTTTTTTGTACTACAGCAAATGCCATGAGAGTTCCAACTTCAGGTACCATGGGCTCGCTTGGCGGAAGTGAGTGTTGGCCTGTTGGGCCTCAGCTGCGCTGGAGAAACCACAAAGAGTAAAGAAATGCAAAGAAGTGAAGGGAAGGAAGATATGGAAAGATATGGAAAGATAGAAAGAAAGATAGGAAATGATTCGGAGATGATAGGAGGCCAATAGGGAAGACAATGCCACATGTATGCGGACCAAAGATGACACCAACGAAACCGGTTTTTGTTCACTGCGGTTTGACAGAGACTTGCAATGCTGGCCATGTGGCCAACTTTTGTTGCATAGCTTAGCTTGGCTTTTTGATTGCCGTGCACTTGCTTCACTTTCTCTTCACTTGCTTCTTGTTGTCTCTTGTGTTGTTTCTCTTGAAGATCTTGAAGCCATACGGTCTGAAAGACTAGATAGAAATGGAGTATTGCACGAGACTTTCTTTGCAGTTGGTGAAGATCAGTTTTGGACTTGGTGGCCCCATGATGGGCGATTCAAAGTGCGTGGGAAGACGGCCCAGTGTTTTGGATTCTTAAAACACATTTTTCACCGAGATACCCGCCCACAGAGAGATCTAGCCGATAGCAGCACTGCCAGCTTGTGGAATTTTGCTTAAATGTTTGCAATCATTGTCAGACCCTTGAAGGTTGAGATATCGTCTTGGATCACAGAACGACGAGGACCCGAAGTACGGATGAATTTCAAAGTCTAAATTTCCGGTCATAGCAATCGTTACCTTCCTGTTTTCTTTCTCGGGTTGGATTTCCGTCCGACCAAGACAATTTTTTTGAACTTCTCTGAAACCGGCTTTGCGCTTGTTATGTTTGCTATGTTTGTTACATATTGTTATATTTATTGTGGTTACTTTTTTCTCCATCTCTCCTTGCCTCTCTCTCGATCCAGCCGTGGAAATTCAAACTCAGCACTATCATCCCATTTGTTCTGGAAATATGCTGCACATGGCTGCACGTTGTCCCAATGTTGAAGATGAAGTGACCTGCAAAGTGAGGTACTCTATTGCTCGTGACGGATCTTTATGGCATATTCGATCCTTCATAGTTTTTTGTTTGGCTGAGGAGTGAACTATGCTTTATGGTTTGTTCCCCACCTGCCAGGTGAGGGTTGTTAGATTTTATGTCAGTTGCCGCTCGTCCTTTCCTCCTCTTCTCCTCCTTCTCCTTCTCTCCTCGCCTCCTCCTCGCCGGACCTCAACCACGACCATCCCACGCCCAGTGTTCGCTGCCAGACCTCAACCACGACCTTCCACGCCCAGTGTTCGCTGCCGGACCTCAACCACGACCATCCACGCCCAGTGTTCGCTTCCGGACCTCAACCACGACCATCCACGCCCAGTGTTCGCTGCCCAACCTCAACTCCAAGATAGGATGCCAAAACTATGCCAGATATAATGCCAAAAGCTATGCCAGATAGAATGTCAGAAGCTATGCCAGATACACTGCCAAAAGCTATGCTGGATACAATGCCGAAAGCTATGCCAAAATAGAATGTCAGAAGCTATGCCAGATAGAATGCCAAAAGCTATGCCGGATACAACGCCAAAAGCTATGCCAAATAGAATGCCAAAAGCTATGCCAGATAGAATGCCAAAAGCTATGCCAGATAGAATGTCAGAAGCTATGCCAGATAGAATGCCAAAAGCTATGCCAGCTACAATGCCAAAAGCTATGCCAGATAGAATGCCAAAAGCTATGCCAGATAGAATGCCAAAAGCTCTGCCAGATAGAATGCCAAAAGCTATGCCAGATAGAATGTCAGAAGCTATGCCAGATAGAATGTCAGAAGCTATGCCAGATAGAATGCCAAAAGCTATGCCAGATAGAATGCCAAAAGCTATGCCAGATACAATGCCAAAAGTTATGCCAGATAGAATGCCAAAAACTATGCCAGAAAGAATGTCAAAAGCAATGCCAAGTAGACCTGTGTCAGATTTGCATGTGATGGTATGCGATGGCGGGGATCACACGGAGTAAAGTAATTGCGGGGTTTCTTTTTGTTTCTTTTACTGAAGTCTTTAGTTTCTACTTAATAGCTGCTAATGAATAGTAATAATAGGTAATAGTTGAGTTATAATTTTGTTTTATTTGGATCTTTTTATTCTTTTCAATTCTATTCGTTTGAGTTTGCTTTAATCAGTCCAGGAGCTGCCCTTGGCCGAAGTCTTTCGTAGCTTTGAGGAAGTCTCCAAAGGCCAACTTGAAGGCGCTTCGTTGCAGAAACTCTCTACATCTCTCTACTAGATGTTTACGTTTTAAGGATATTTTTTGATAGTGGATCTTTTCTGTCACATCATTGACAACGCATTGACAACTTCTGAAATGTTTGGTGAAGACTTGGGATCAATTCACATCCATCATCGAGTCATCTAGGTTGTATTTCGGACTATTCCATTTCACAAACATCCCTTGAAGAGGCGCGGAAAGGATGGCTTGTGAGCACAAGAAATTACAGTATGAGAGACACAACTGAGACTGTTGCATTGGTTGGCATTTGACGGAGCAGATCTGAGCAACATCTTTGTATATGATTGTATGTTTGTTCTTTGTGTATCTGAAGGATTCCCAAGGTTGGTTTTATGTTATCTTAGTTTTGTTTTGGGTTGCAGAATGTTACAGAGAACAGATTGCTGTGCTATTCTCTTAGACACCTCTTGATCTGGAACATGGCGGTACGCTGCCTGAAGTCTTTGACCGTGTGGGAGTCCGTGTTTTTGTTGCAAACTTTGTAACTTGCGCAACAAAATTGACCCATTGAATTCCGAGATCCCAAGAACAGGATATGGCCATGGAAGGATCTGCCAATAAACCACAACACTGGACTGCCTCTACTACCTTAACCAGTGAGGCGATCAAGCCAACCTTCCACCAACCTCTGGCTTCGCTGTTAATGGCTTGTTGGGTCGGAATCTTGCCCGTGACGATTGGAGGACCTCCCTGCTGGAAGGGACTGAAGCCGTGTTTCATCCTATTTGTTGGAGCTTACATTGTAATTTACAATTTGTAAATATATCTCTTCGATTCTCTTCGTCTGCGTGCTAAGACACCTCATGAATACTCTTCTACGTTCAAGATCCGGTCCAGCCTGAACGCGGCTAAACCAATAGTGAACCAATGGTGAACATGTTGAACAGTGTAATCCACGTCGAGCTTGACGCTTCCCATGCTCAATGAAGAGATCTTCAACACACCATCGATGGGTGCAATTTTCGTGGAAATTGTGGCGATAAAGTTGGCACAGTCAGACTTTGTCGAAGGATTGTTGCAGAGGTTTTTTTGAAGGGCCATCGCAGGTTGGCATATGTTGGCACTTGACAGGTTTTCCTGCACTTCTCCCGTGAGGCTGGCGTGGTGGAGGCCTGACATCGAAATGCGTTGACAAGAAAGTCATCGGTTAAAATGTGCAATTGGCATAACAATTGTTTGTTAAGAATCATAGCCCTAGATGATCCTAGATTCGTGTTCTGTTGAATTGTGGTCTTGTATCGAATGCTTGGGAGTTGCCTATATAAAGGTACTCTGCTTGTTTATTCAGTGGCTGCAAAAGCAGAGTTTTGACCGCTTCAGAAGTTGGGTCTCTGAAGTCTCTGAAAATCAAAGATGTGCACAGTTGAGATTTGCAGCCACCTTGTTTCAGATTCACAATACTTGACTTCTTTGCGGCCTTAAGAGCCTTTGAAGAGTTGTTGGTTTGACACAGGATGTCAAGCTGTGGGAGTGCTTTTCCAGTGCTAGTGGTAATTGCGAAGCAACCCCTGATCCCTCAAAACCAGAAAGACATGAATCTAAAATGTATGTGTCTATTGAAAATACATATATTGACATGTATGTGTATGAGTATACATGATTGTACATGTATACATTCAAATACTGTATATACATACATATATACATACACACATACACACATACACACATACACACATACATACATACATACGTACGTACGTACCTACGCACATACGCACATACGTACATACGTACATACGTACATACGTACATACGTACATACGTACATACGTACATACGTACATACGTACATACGTACATACGTACATACGTACATACGTACATACGTACATACGTACATACGTACATACGTACATACGCACATACGTACATACGTACATACGCACATACGCACATACGCACATCCGCCCATCCGCCCATCCGCCCATACCCACATACCCACATACCCACATAC
>VSDK01007757.1:254523-306887 GCA_009767595.1 Symbiodinium kawagutii | reverse complement strand
GCATTCCTATGTACCATGAAGGATGGACAGTAGTAAGTCTAGTCATTACCATTACTGCATATTAATGCTATATGATTATGATTGTACAACACTTCAGTTTCCAACATTAAGTACTATTACTGCACCATTACAGAACAATGTTTATCTGACATATCAATGGATTATTTGCCATTCTTTCAGTACCATTATTGCAATTTTTACCGATTATATATAACGTTCTGTAGCAACCAGTTATTGACGATTGAGCTTTTGAGAGGAAACCCTGTCAGAGTGACCTCTGTCAGGCCTACGCCGGAATCCGAGAGGCAACGGGCTGAAGCGGCTAAAGAAAAAACATGTGACTGTGAAGATCAAGTGACATTGAAAGCTTAACCAGGTGTTGCTATTCAATATTATTGTGTCCACTATATTAACGGATATTATCAGCCATAATTATATAATCATTCTTACCATCCTTCCAACAGAACTTCCCGAGGTGCAAGGGGCAATCTGTGTCCAGCCGCCGTATGTCTATGTGCAAACCATTGCCATGCTGGTGAATGCCGTGATCTCAGAAAGCCATCGACACGAATCCCTAGGAATCATGACATGGAATCACTAGATGATTCGAATAGATTCGAATCATTTGATGTTTGGAATCATGACATAAGATGATTGGAATCATGACATTAGATGATTGGAATCTTGAGCTTTGAAGTCAGGCTTTTCCTTGAATCGCCTCCCGTCATCTTTGCCGGCAGTTTCTGTGCAGGTGAACAACATCGTCACTGCTGTGAGCTTTGGGATGACTTTGGGTGTGACTCTATCCGTGGTGGGAGCCTTAAAAGCGAGGGAAGAGCAAGGGGTGTCCCAGGCAGTGCCAGATCCCAAGACAAGGAGGCTCCTTCCGATTTGGTGTGCTCCGAAAGGGTAGCGTGCAAGGATCGACCCGGACTTTTCAGTCACGGAGAGCTTGTGCGTGAGTAGTTTTGATTGTACAGGGCTCTTTTGGGGGAGCAGGACTGAGTTCATTCAATGGATACAACATGACACAACTAAACTTGGGCCAAATATGTGGTGCAAAAGACATGGTGCCCATGAATGGTGTCATCCGTGCTGTTTGGTTGATTGGTTGGTTGATCGGCTATGCACTTTGCTGATACTGCTGGTTTCAAAGTGGAACCACTAGTAGTATCCCAGTCTGAAACCACTGTGAACAACCAGGTTTTTTTTCGAGATTACACCAGCAGAGCCTGGACACTGCTATAAGGCTATAATATCATGACAACATGCGATGCACGCAGATGCACTGAGCACTGCTGAATCTGGCTGCTGTTCACTGGACATGGTGCCCAGGCAAGGCAGAGCAAGAACGTGAAGGAAGTAATCTCGAAGGATTTGCAGGATTTGTTGATCCAGTTCATTATGAGCCACCAGTCTGCATCACCTGGTTTTGAACCACTGATATCAACATCCTTTGGACTCTGGATTGTGAGAATTCAAAGCAGAATTATGGGTGTTGGATTTTGCACAAGTGCCTAGACGCACTTACTTCATCTTGCTTCTGCCTTGGCACTTCACAAGGTACCACCGGACCCTTCCTCTATCAGACCTTGCTGGAAGTGGCAGTCTGCATTGCACAACCTTTCGCAGGTGTGGTGGCGACTTTCTGGTGGTGTCACTGCTGCTTATTGAGCAACATTAAGATGGGTGGTTACGGTATGTTACGTTTAATACTTAGCACATGTGAATCGCAGGGGACAACCATGACAAACAGTCACGCGGATTTATGCTTGGTTTATGCTTGATTTATCTTGATTCATTGCTTGTTTTTGCCAAACAATCAGCAGCTAGATAGCCAGGTGCAGAGCTGTTAGGAGCTGTTGGGTCTTCACATAACGCATCGTCAGGATGTGCAGATGAGAAGAGCCAGTCTCCCGGACGGATCCCAACCTGGAAACTCCTTTCCAATTTGAAGAAGGACAGAGGTGGCAACGCCTCCTTCGAAAGTCCAACCCACGGCCTATAGCATTCGATTGATCTAGGATTACTCACAAATTGTGTAACGCAAAATCAACGGCTCTCTACATACTCAAAGCGATCGGTTTACGGATGGACGGTGCTAGCTAAGCTTATTGCCACCACCAAACAATCAGATTTTGCTTCTAATTTTGACTGCCTTGAGATTGGATCGTGCACAACCCGCTTGATGCTGAGATAGTGTTGATGCGATCAGATGCGAGGACATTGGAGATGCTGATTACATGACCGACAATTTGCCTTGTTGGGAACAGCCGCGCTTCAAGAGCTGAGAGTGAGAGCCATGCCAATCTGACACAGCAACGGAGCCCGGAGTCTTCCCCCGGGTAGAAAAGTGTGCATCTGCTGGGTGATGAAGATTTCCATGTTGCAAACCGCCCAGTCACAAGATTTCTGCAGCTTGAGACGAGTTTCCTCACCTTTGTGTGGCGGGTTTCCTCATGTTTCCACGTCACATTCGATGCCACGGTGCCCCGCATGGCCGCGCATGGCCCCCGCCCTTCCACAGGGCCGTGCATGGTTTGGCCTCGGGCTTGCTGCAGAAGGTGATCCGGGGAGCTGGTCTGGGGTGGTTTTGTAGCTGGTTGATATAGCAAACTGGTGAATCTGTTGAATATGTTGAGTTGGTGGTTAAACACAGGTGGTTGAATGTGTTGAATTCGTGGTTTCACAAAGGATCAACCAACGTGACCATGTTTGCTACATTTTGGTGACTTGGGTTACCAAAATGATCCAACATGTGTGGTTGCATTCCATTGGTCTACACCTGGATAAACGACTAGTGACTAGTGTATGACGGATTTATCCACACACACACACACCTTCGTGCATGTACGTTATCTGCTATGTGCGTGCAGACAAGGGTTTGCTAAGCTTTGCAAATAGATCGTGCACCGAACACTTTGTCGTTTTTCGTATGGTCGACGGATATCACTTCTTGTGGACACACTGGCCGCATTTGCAAACGTCTGCATTTTCGATGCCTAAACTGGCTCTCTGCAAAGCTTTCCATGCTCCAATCATGGAATCTCCTTCCATGCCACTCCTCATAGATGACAAGCTCCGAGCTTGGTCTTAGCTTGCGAAATGGCGCGAACTAGGACCGCGCTGCGAGCTGCAGGTGAGGTTTTTCGAGCAGCTTTATCCTTTGGCTCACATCCTGCTCTTCTCTGGCATGCTTTCGGCAGTGAAGCCCTCAGGAGGCTCTTGGAAGATCAGTGGATCTTGGTGCGCATTGTGATTCTGCAAAAAAAGAGGAGGTGTTGTTGTGCACTTCTGAATGTAGACTGTATGGTAAGGGGGCTGAGCAGCTGCTTGTTGCTGGTTCAAAGCATTCAAAGCTACGTTGATGAGTGGGCAAGTTGGGAGCCCGACAGTGGGGAATGGCTTGCAACCTGAGGTCTTTGAATGTGTCGTACTTCTGAGTCTGATCTTGGTGCATCATTTTCCCACTATGCCAGCCGGAGTACTCAGATCCAGTTTTGCAGCAAGACTCGACATGTTGCAAAGTACACGATCTCACTTGAGATGCATAGGGGCAAGAATGGGACAGCGGAAAGATTCTTCAAAGAATTTGTGTTCATAATCGAGTAACAGAACATTTAAGATATTCTCATTGCCTTTCACGAGCTCTATGTATCAGTCTATTTTGATTTTTTTCGTTACTTGACGATACCGTTTGCGGATTTGTATCGATTCAGTCATTCAAGACGAGGTTCTTTGGATGACATATTGCGGGACCGCTCCTTTCCGTGGTTTGCCACAGAGTTTGTGAGGGGCTAGGTAGGGAGCGCATGATGTTCTCAGTCCGAATCAATTTTCAGAGGCACATTGATGTGAGACAGTTTAGTTCCTGTCGGGATGAAGATTGAACGTGAGGATAAGTTTGTCAAGGACGGGCAATATTGGTTCATCATGGTGGCGCAAATGAAGTCCAGCTCACGCCCGGCACAGCTAATCATGGTTAATCGATTTTTCAGATGGTCTCGATGTTCAACAAAGTCTCAGAGCCGAACAGGACTGTGGGGACTGGAGTGCTGCTGGCTTCCTCTGTGAGACCGGATCCTCAGATCCTAGTTTCAGACTGTCACTGCAGGTCTCCTGTCATTTTTCAGCTTCAGTCGTTTCAAGTTTTTAAAGACCCCCTGTTCAGTTCTTTCAAATATATAGTCAATAGATGTCAATAGTCCGAATAGTCCGATAGTACATGAAACTTGTGCCAATCGAAAGGGCGCGACTTGGCAAGTTTCACGCAGTGACCCAACTCTGAGGGTTAGTTCCCGAGTTGATTTTATGTTGCTATAAGTTCGCGCGCTCAGATATTGACTTGGGGAGCACTCATGACTTCAAGAATCACTCAGGTCTCTGGACAATTTGGAGAATCACAAGTCCTCGAGAAGATCTTGAGGCAAGAACTGCTTCATGGTGGGCAGACAGATGATCTTTGATCCTCTGAGCGTTATTGTAATTGTAGATGTGTTGGTTGTGCAGTAGGTTCAGTAGAGATCCTTGAAGATCTTGAAGCATTGCAAGCAACACTCAAAAATCAAGTAGAATGAATCAAGCAGCAAGTAGGAAGCAAACCTTACCATCAACAGGTTCAGCTTGCTCCTGAGGATGAGGAGCCCAGCGGGCTAAGTCCCATTCGTCGCAGATCCTCCAGGAGGTTCCAGGATGTCAGGCCTGGCGTGATGAGTTTCGAAGCTTCCAAGCCACGGCTTCATAGTGGGATGCTACAAGCCGGTTTGTGGGGCGTCATAACCTCTGGAAACACCTCTGAATCACCACGGAATGACATGGAATGACATGGAATGACATGGATGTGTTTTAATCACAATCACAATGATCAATGCTTTTGATATTGAATCTGAGTGGCTAGCATGAACAAAGATTGCCGTGTCATGTAGCTGGTAATTGCAGTAGTACAACCAATCATTAGAAAGACTTGGAATGACCATTGGTCAATCAATGAACAGCATTCATTAATCACAATTGATTGCTACCAGTATTACCATTCGTCCCAATCTCCACCGCTGCCAGTTCGCGCTTCAACCTGCCCGAGCCCCTGATTGACTTGTGATCCATGATGCAATTGTTATCAATCGTTCACTTATTGATGGTGTATATGTGGTTTCCATTTCATCAATTGATCTCTTTTGGATCACACAGCCTGTCCTAGCCGCTAGCCTCAAGGCGAGACAAAGAAACTAGCGGAAGAGATGATCACTCACAGCGGTAAAATACGCCCAGTGGAGCCCAGTGGAGCCGAGGACGCAACGTTTGAATCAGCTTGAAGAACCATTGCTGGCGGACTGGGAAGAGCCTGGATCCCAGGTGCTGGGCAATCTGATGCTTTAAGAGGAACCGTTGTAGTGATCTTTGTGATCGTGATTAGTAGATGTTGTTAGGAACAACCATTGTAGTAATACGGCTAGCTAGCCATACGTGGTAGTATCAGTAGTTAATCTCATGAACCGTTGTAGCGATCTCAGTAGGCATGAGCGGTTGATAAAGTGTAGTAAACAACACTGTTTGCTGTTAGCTGCTCGGGGTTTGTAGTTAAACACCAATTTGAATGACAATTCCAACAGATTTGGGGCGCACCATTTCAGGACTAGGTCTGTCACTATGCCGTTCATCTCCCAAAGATTCTCATAGTTCCCTTGGCGCAGCTGGGCCACGTGTTGGGTCGCCCAAACCACGTGCTGCCAACCTGCCGGATCCATCCGGATCCCCGAGGCCGGAAGCAGAAGCACCGCGCTTCGGGAGATGGGCCCAAATCATGAGCCGAATCCCTGGCTTTCGGAAGAAAAGCCGGCGAAACTGCGAGGCATTTGGATCTTGCAGTGGATATCCAGCTGTGGTTACATTAATGGACATGATGTATTGCCATTAGCTTGCAACAAATGCATTCCTTACACCCTTGAAAGTGCACCCCTCGAACCCAGAAGCACTTCTGCGGCGTGATTTGATCGTAGTGT
This sequence comes from Symbiodinium kawagutii, assembly GCA_009767595.1. Lineage (NCBI taxonomy): Eukaryota > Dinophyceae > Suessiales > Symbiodiniaceae > Symbiodinium > Symbiodinium kawagutii. Next base: position 300,888 of record VSDK01007757.1, on the reverse strand, counting down.
CGATTGTTACACCCCCTCTTGAGGGGTCCAAAAGTTCTGCTGCTCTTGCTTCTCTTGCTCCTACTGCTACTTCCTTATTAGCTTTCCTTAGTTACTTCATGTTACTTCCTTTTTAGCTTTCGCCCACTACCTGGCGCCATGGGTGTGCAGCCACGAAATCTAAGCCTGCCTCAAACTTATAGGCCTCCAACATTGGAGTCTCACATGCTTCAATCGAATCAACCCATAGGATCCCAGGGCCCATTATTTGAAGATATGCTGTCGCTGTATGGCGTGCTGCGAGTCTGTGCGAGATTTTCCTGTCCTCAGCTTGTTTGCCTCAAAAGTCTACAAGTCGTGGCAGCATCTTCAACGAAGCAGCAAAGAACATGCATAGCATTCCATAGCTCTAGTAGTCACGACTTAAGCATCAAGAAACCACAAGAAAGCCATAGAAAGACGGCAGCGCGCCTGTGAAATGCTTGGAGATTGGTCTCGATGCCGAGAACTTGTCTAGGCCAGGCCTTGCACAAGCTTTGGAAGACACGATGTGACATCCAGTGAGAAACGAGACATGTGGGTGTATAGAATTGTATATGGCTTGCCAACAATATGTGAAGAATGTGAACTGCAACTATACAAAAAAATAAAGCACCTGGAGTGTCTTATTCACTTTGTTTAGTGGGAGATGCTGCTACGTGTGGCTTCGACACTTGTGCCGGTTTCACCCGAATCAGCATGGAAGTCTCAGGAATCAAAGCAAGGACGATTTTGACATGTTTTGACTGCTGTCATCAAACACAATATTTGAGGGTGTCCGCAAATGGCAAAATGGTTGTACCACCAAATTGTTTGTCTCCTCAGTGCACTGATAAAGAACATCTGGGGCTGCGAGTACCCTGTGTATGGTTTCAAACTTGACAACGCCATGACCCATCATGGCCCATCATGGCCCCATGGTACCCAGTTTCATCTCATCCCATCAGCGATTCTCCGTCCTCGAGGATGGCTCTTTCTGGTTGTTGCACTTGCCAAGTTCCAGGACTTTCGGGGGACCATATGGGGACCATATGGGGACCATGGATTTCGTTGGGAAGAAATGGTCCCAGAAATCCCTGGCGGACTCCCAGTGGACTCCTGGTCCCCAACCAGAGTGATGGATCATGATGGATCCCAGCGATCTAAACCGTTCATAAACGATGCTAATTTCAGGGGTACAAAGCTTCACATTTGATTGCCATGAATTTTGCAGAACCAGGATGAGACATGATGAGACCCTCCAATAAAGTATGCCAGTCCATGCAAAATCAGACTGTTCACTGTTCGCAACTCCACCCACCTGCATCCCTGGGCCCTTGGGGAACGTCAGATTGGGACTCTCGCCATGTTTTGCAAGGAGCCGAACTGCAAGAAGTTCCCTCAACTTTGCGCGGATACGCCTGCACCCCAGATTTCTTTGCTGATATGAGCTGGGATGTTGGGTGGCATTTGCCTGCACATGTCGCGGGCACTGCCAACCACCCATGTGGGTTCACACACCTCCATAAGACAACCAACCAACAATCAATTGTCAAGCAAGTTCTTCAGGTGTTGCCTCCAGTCATCCATGCGAGATACCACCCAAGCCAAGCTTCAAACACAACCCAGAAAGAGTTTTTCCTATGTTGCAGAGAGAGAAACATGCAAGCACATGCACGCGTCCCTGACTTGGGTGCAAGGTATGAAATACACATCACATCAATCATTTGGGCTGTGTGTGTGATGCTCCTGCAAGAGTGAGAACTATATTTGAAGAACACTTTGGAAGGATTTGAAGCTTGGACATCTCTATTCTTGTCTATAGCTTCCAATTGCAAAACATGTGGACACTTTCAAGTACCGACTATACACTGCATAACTATATAAAATAATATATAATCTATATAAGTTAAGTAGATGATTATATAAATGCATATAAGTTATATATAAGTTCACCGCATCATTATACAAGATCGGTTACCACACAGTTCCTGTAACATCAAGAAACTCGCATTTGGTCAGCTGGTAGCAGTGTTTCGCCCCAGGTCGGGCTATGTGGTGGTGCTTGATGCTGGAAGCACTGGGACGCGAGTCCATGCCCCTTGATCACTAAACCATGTTCTCTCAGTTAGAAATCCAATGACAATTATGGTTGAGCTAGAGAATTAACATGGTTTCATTATGTTGTTAAAGCCCTGTTTGTTGTTTGTTGAGTTAGCAAAAAGCATGATTAAAACAACAAAAAAGGTTTTTTGACATCTCCTCTCATGATCTGGTTCCTCCATGTACTGAATTTACGCATGTTCACTACTGATCATCGCTGATCATCACTGATCCATAAGACTTCCAACAGGACCGTGCCTGGTGTGGAAATGTTGTGGCCGCAGTTGTGGCCCAACGAGGTCTTCAACTACGAGTTCCGCAAGTTGGAGCCACGTCGCTTTCCGTTGATCGTGAGCCCTCCCTTGACTCTACCAACAGGCGCCTGCGAATGGCGCAGCGGGTTCAGTGGGCGCAGCTACGTTGTCAGACAAAAGGCAATCCAATGGTATCATTCCAGGTGTATCAAGGTGTATGGATGCGGACATTTAAGATGCTTCAGTTGCTTCTGAACAAGTCCAAGTGCACTTTTTTTAACCTTCCCAGCTGATTTTCACAGCCGGCGCCGCAAGAAATCGCCACGGCGACCAACAAGCCCGGGCTCTCCTCTTTCGTCCATCATACTGAAGGAATCCCAAGGCCTAAAGCGCTGGACTCGGGCATTGGAGTTGAAGAATGGACGTTTCATGAAATGGTTCATGATGGTGAATATGGGTGTTTCTCAAAATAGGGGACCCCCAAAAATGGTTGGTTTATTACTAAAAATGATTTGTAATGTGTGATTTGGGGGTCCCCTATTTTGAGAAACCACCATATGGATGTTAATGATTTTCATGGTCAATGGTAGCAATGATCAATCCATGATTCATCAATCGTTCATGATGGTTAATAATGGCAGTAGCCGATAGTGACTAGTCTAGTGATAAGATCAAACAGTGTTTGAACATTGTGGAACCGCACTTTGAGGAAATTCACTCAGATTTGTAATTTGCAGATACTTCTTTTGCATGGAGTCGTGGTCCTCAAAGGGTAGGGGTCATGAACATCATTTCAATGGTGAGGCCATGTGAGGCCTGGCAAGCAATCGACTCCACGCGGTCGCACCGAAGGGTCTAGGGAAGCAATCCCTTGGCTAACTTTTTTTCCACTCAGACTACCCAAGACAGGCTGCACAATGGGCCTGGAAAAGCTATTTGACTTGATACTGTATTGTTTTCGGGGGTAAAGCAAGGACCATGGGTTGAAAAGGACAAGAAAGAGGCCAAGGACAGAGATTGAAGCAGTGTCTCACCCCACAGAGCGCCCCAAATGGTATGAACACGACCAATGTATGACATGTGTGTAGATGCTGTCTTAATGCTGTGATCAGGTTTGAATGAGAAAAGAAGCAACAATCTACTTTTCCTTGGCAAACAGACCCCTTTTGATTTTGAGAAGGGTATTGGTGCACAACCCTTGCTCCAGCAGGCAGCTGGATGAGCTCCTTCAATATGCAGCTGATGACACCTTGCTGCAACTAGCGGTGCATGGTGAGGCCGAGGCTCTGATGTAGGCAATGGCAGGCACTGTTCAAAATCTCAAGGCCTTGCTGCTCCACAAGCCAGAGATTGCGCTGAAACAGGCCACTGAGATTGCCAATTGGAGGGTGTCCAAAACACTAATTCCAAAGTTCGCAAGTTTATTTGCAGCACCTTTCACACGAAAATCTTACCCCGAAGCAACATGTTTGTTCAGGATTGATTTATTCAACAAACTCAGATAGCTCAGATTTTTTGTAGGATCAACCCATCATCAAAGTCTCAGATCCTGATGCTCAACCCATCACGTGATGGCAGAGTTGATCCTACGATTCGCAGGTGCCACTGTATTTGGGTGCTACTGCTGGACTTCGAGAACTGCAAGAGCGAGACAGGGACGAGGCAGTGACGGGATGTGGCAGGCTTTAGATGGCTTCAAGATCACAGTTTCTTTTCATGGGGAAAGTGGAAGACATATTATGGAGACGTGTGGTAAGAAATAGATAGAAACACAACTTTTTCAACCAGAATTTATCAAGGTATTTTGGTTCAGGATTTGCCTCAATCGACTATTGATGGTCAGCAAGTGATAAGAAGCTTTCAATATCGAATGTGGTAGGCAGTGGTATGGCAGTGGTAGGAGCATTCTTTGAGATCTCGTGGAATGACAAGGACGGAACATGTGGAATGCACAGTTGGTGAATGAGCTCAGCCTTGGCGCAGGTGATGAAAGCAACACGAGAACATCTGCGGAAGCAAAGTATTTTCGCAGTGACGCGCGATGAGCAGGCGCCAGCTGCGCCGCCAAGGGCCTCGTTTAGCACAGACTTCATCCCTGACTTGCCACAGCTCTTGAGCTCAAGAGCTCCCTCGTGTTTTGCTCATCGTTTCTATTCATTTCAAGGCATTTCAAGGCATTTTGAAGTACTTGTTAACCGTTTCTCATGATTCACGCTTGTGGTTGTTCGTTGGTAGCGCTTATGCTTGTTGATATAGTCTGGCTAGTGGTTTCAAACATCTTTATTTTCCCAGTATGACCAAATGGTTGGTTGGTTGGTTGGTTGGTTGACTACTCATGTTCATAGGGGTGGTTCAACCACCAACCAGTAGTTGATTGCCACAGATGAAGTTGATTGCCACAGATGAAAACTTGCATGCCGGATCTCTCTTTTCTTTGATGATTGGAGTAAACGCGAAAGCGGTACTGGAATATTGCAAGATGTGCTGGAAAGGGGCGCGCTCGCGCTGGTCGATACAGAAGGGCTTTAGGCTTCTCCCTGCTCTCCCTCAGGTTGAATGGGGTCGATGATATGTTGATGGTATCAGGGAGCGAGCGCAAGATTGATTTGCGAGAACAAGAGAGAGAGAGAGAGAGACAGAGAGAGGGAGAGAGAGAGAGAGAGAGAGACGGAGACAGAGAGAGAGTGAGCAGATATTGAATTTAATGCGAACGCTCGTAGAAAATTGTGACACTTGATAGTGGAAGCATGTTATTTCAGCATCAGTTCAACGGAGGAGTGAGGGCGCCACTTGAAAAACACCACGAGTGCCACTAGTTTTGGAAGTGCTTTCTCGGTTGCCCGCTCGGTTGCTTGCTTGGTTGGTTGCCTGCTTACTTACTTGCATACCCATTTGCTTGCTCGGTTGGTTGGTGGGTCGTTTGCTAATTCGTTTCTTCCCTTTTCGACTTTAGTATTCTATTGTTGAAAATGATTTGTTTTACTATGATCACCTTCATTTCCTATCATTCCCTATCTTCATTACTGTGGTTTGTGGTTTCTTGTCGTTGTCGCCGTCACCTGCCTGAAAGATTGTCACCATATGCCTTGAGGTGCGTGTCCTCTCGGGTGAAGAAGAGGGCGCCTTCGGATGGCTGGCACTGAATCAACTGCAGGCGCCCCGAAACTTCCCCGGTGGCTCCAGGTGTTCATCACCTCCAGGTGTTCATCACCTCCAGGTGATCACCAGGGACCCTGGTTGATGGATGGATGGATGGATGGATGGATGGATCAACGATGGATGGTCACGTGGTCGATGGTGGATCATCCCATGGATCAGCGTTGAGGCTGAGATCAGTCCAGATCCCCACACCACCTTTGGTGCCTTGGACTTCGGTGGCGCATCGGTGCAGATCGCCTTTGTGCCTTGGCGAGGCGCACTTGGAGGTAAGATATCAGCAGTGAAATCACTCGGAAATCATGAGTGAAATCATCAGTTATCAGTGATAACAGAATATATAGCATATATATATAGCATATAGTAACAAATAGTATCAGATATATTGTATCCACCTTAAAGGTCAATCTATGTCAAAGTCATTTTCACCTCATCTCAAAGGGATATCTGTCGAGTGCCGAGGTACCACAAGAAACTTCAATCTTGGGAGGGATATTTCCCATGCACTTTGGCGGAAGTGTGCAAGGTCCGATCCACTTGTACTCTCACAGGCCCAGTGGGATGTTTTTCCTCGCAAAGCAATCGTACACTCACTCGCGGCATCTCGTGACTCATGCTGTTCTTCTTTGCATCTCTGAAGAGGGTTTCAGGGCTGGAGCGCATACCTGATCGATTGTACACTTCCAGAAACTCCTTTTCTGTGTCTCAAAGTATCACCCGTCTTCAAAATTCTGGCGCTATTCTAAGGCTCAAGATCATATTCTTGCTGTATGGTTCTTCCTGCTCATAGAATCCATGCCAAAGTCTGAATTTTGCTCCATGTCCTTGACACACATGGCCCGTCACAGTTTCAACGGCTTTGGAAACGTGGTGGGCTTCCAACGGGCTACTCGAGTCCTGTTGTCCGGTACTCAGGAAATGGATGTGACATGATGACTGATGCGGCTGCATGCCCCAGGTTGTGCTGATACCATGAAGCGAGAATACTGGGCGAAGTTTGATTTTTGAAATGCCTTGATAGATGTCTTAGTCGTAACATGTTCTAGCTTTAGCAAGTACAAGTCCAGACGAAGATGCTCAATGAACTCCAGCACAAAACTCAGCAGTCACTGCCGGAGATGCAGTTGCAAAGCAATAGCTATTTCAAAGCAAAGCAAAGGAAATGCATCTTATGGTCTCTTGCCTGAGCCGTACTTGTCCTCCAATGTACTCTGATAGCTTTTCCATGTTTGTTTCCACGCAATACAAGCTGCTTGCAGCGCTGTGCATGATCCATCAGAGCCCATCTCTGATGCCTCACGTATGCAGTCATCCTGTATCATACTACTGTATGTATCAAAGGCGTGCGTTGGAGTACGTGAAGATACACTTGAAGAGTCAATGCCCACAACAACTTGACAGCCGCACTGCAGTTGTCGCACAGGCAGCCGAATGGCGGAAGCCAGAAGAAATCCCACGAGCTGATTATCCTATCCCGGCTGATCGTCGGAGTGAATACCAGCAGTCAGCAACACTGTATGGTGGTTTCTTATAATAGGGAAACCCAAAAATGGTTGGTTTAGTATTCTAAGTAATCACTAAAGGATGACTTTGGGTAACCCCTATTTTGAAAAACACCCGTATGAGCCATTTTCCTCACTATGAACAACTAGACACCACTTCTGGACTGGGTAATACTTGTCATTAATGCGTAATGGCTGATATGTCTTGACAAGAATTTGCTAATTTATTATGGCCAGGAAGGGTTGATGGTTAAGCTCATACTGTTTTATCATGGCAAACACCAAGAACCAACAGCAAACAATTGGGAAGGAAACCGCTGATAATGAGTGGGAAAGGTTACGAGTTCTTAATCACAATAGCTGAAAAGCATTACTATCGCTCAATAGTTCTTAAAATGCCAATACAGCTCATGCAAATTGATCAGCAATCAATACAATGATTCTCAAAAACAGTCAACCATGACTAAGAAGCAATATTTATCAACAAATAAGTATTGTTGGCCAATACTACTCGTTGTTGACCACGATCAAAGTTGCACTTCATCACTCTAAGGTCCCGCCAGAGCCACAAGAAGCCTGAGGAGCCAGTTGGGATGAATGCATCATGATCATCCTGTGCCCAACTAGCAATGATAATACAATTAATAGACGCGGGCTAGTCCATAAATGGTGTGCCTGTACAGCTGGTTAGTTTCCCTTTTAACCGTGGCTATTCTTGGTTGGTTGAGGGGTACCACCACATACAGACAAGCCCATTTTAGATATTTTAGTGGAAGATGACGCAGTCATATGACCAATGAGTCAGAACTCAGAACCATCTATTGGTCTCACTGCAACTATCAGATGGTGATTACGATTTCTTACAGCTTTTGTGTAAGTTGTAGTTGGTTAAGAGTGGTGTGTAGGCTTATCCAACCGATCCGCATTGTTCAGCCACTTCAAGCATCGGTATGATCCCAAGTTCTGGACCTTGCAGAAAGTGTTCTCGCAGGAAGTGAAGCACCCTTGCCTGCCAACTGGATTGACCTGGAATGCCCGAAAACCCAGTTGCTGCAGTTGGACCCAATATAAGAGGATTTGTCAAGCTGGAATGGAGAGTGCCGGCACTCGTGGTTTTCTGCAAGGGTATGGCATCCCATGTCCCTTGAGAACAGATCGAGAGTTGCAAAGCTATGTTGGTTGTATGCCGACCCTGGAAAGGGAACTTTTTGTCGTGGTAGGGACGTTTTTGTATGTCTTTGTCTGGGTTTGGGTTTGTGGTGGTTTGGAACCCGTCTCTGATGTCGTTGCTTGACTTTGAGTATACTCTCAGTTGTTAAAGGCGAACGATTTCAAGTTTTTGCGCGTATTAGTTGCGGAGGTGTTGTTGCTAAAGGCGACAAAAACTGCGTCCTGCTTGTGTTTTGTGACTCAGCCGTTTCAATTTGTCAATTTTCTCGTGGGTTTTTTTACTGATTGCATTTTAGCTTGACATCGCATTTAGTTTGGTTTTCATGGTTGCAAAGATCCGGTAATGATTTTCGACTTAGGTTCATTACTTGAGTTGGTAATGCATTCGATACGTCGTTCGGACGTCGTTCGGACGTCGTTCGAAACCGCCTCCAGTTTGCCAAGAACATTTTGCCTCTTTAAAATCTAAGTTTTGCAGAGGACTGTCATCGGCGTCCCAGTGTGTTTTGCATTTGTTGGTAGCATTTTTTTAGCAGTTCAAGACATTTTCACACATGCGTCCACAATGTATTTCCCACCATTTAGCAGAATAAACCTTCGAAATACAACGTTTATCGGTCACCGGCGTCCCATTGGGATTTGACTTGTTTTTAGTCAACTTATTCAACTTCCTGATCCAATGGCGTCCCTTTGTGATTTACCATGAAAACGGGAAATCGGTTGCCTTTAACGTTTAGGGGTACTAGAAGTCTGGTCGACTGCGCGATATTCACAACATGTGTTTTGTAAACAGACGATATTTGACTATGCATTTGCCTACGTTTACCTTTGTGGTGGTTTCTCAAAATGGTTGGTTTACTACTATAAATGGTTCATAATGGATGATTTGGGGGTACCCCTATTTTGAGAAACACCTATGTGTTCTGTGTTGTTAGTAGATGTGTGTATGAAAATATATGTTTTACTAAGGACGTCCTGGTATTCCTGTTGCTGCATGAGATGCGGCGTTTGTTGGTCCTTCCTCCAGGACACCACTGGGCGACCGTAGATGACTTTGATGATGAGATGGATGAGATGGAGGAGATATCAATCACAGGTGATTATCACAGTAGGTATCAATCATGTCAATTTCCAGGTTTGTATCAATCACAGGTGAGCAGCGTACTAAATACCCCTTTACATATTCAGTAAAGGGCTAGCGATAACTGAGGTCATTCGTAAGTCTTTTCCTGTGTTTTGTAAGGTATTCGTAAGCTGTGACATAAGTTATGCGAGGCAGACATGTTTTCGTAAGCGATTCGTAAGCAATATTCATGTCCACCAATTCTTCCCATAAGCGAATCGTAAGCTAATCTTGTCCCAAACCCTATCCGTAAGTAAAATGTTGGAAAACGTAGGCTACCGTAAGCCAAATCGTAAGCAAATAGTTATCGCCTTGAAATCAAAGAAGTATTTTGAACACCGCTCAGGTGATCAATGGTGATTAGATGAAGCAATCACTTCACAGGATGTGGCTCATCGAATCACATCTAGTCAGTGGTTGCTTCAGGAGCTTCTTTTTGCCATTGATTAGTGAAATTTGATTCATAATATACATTTGCACGGTTCGTCACACAATTTATCATGGTTAATCATGAGCCAGCCGCCTTTGCGAAAGTAGCCAGTGACAATTTTGTATTACTACATATTTGGCCGTCGATGAGTGTTTTGACAATCGCTGTTCTTTTGGCTGAAGCATTCTCAACTCCAACAAAAATGCTGTCAGGGTGAAATGACATGTGAACATTGACATAATTTGACCACTTCGTATTCCGGTATTTCCACAATTGTGTTGCCTCTTGGTACTAGCGCCACATTTTGTGAAGCGCGGTGTGACTCTTCTAGCAATGACCGCGCGAGTGAAGAATTCTTTTGTTCTTTTTTCCCAAGCAGAGGAGCTGATTACAACTTCTCCGCCTGAGAATACCTGTTATCCCAAAATTCACCCTCACCGCACTGAACACATGTCGAGTTGGGGTACAAGGCTTTGGCACGGTGCCGCATGTTGCTTGAGCGTGGCATTCCTGTGGGCCACGTGGACGAGCTCATCAACATGGTCCACGGGAATGCCAGCCAGGGGCATGCCGGTACTATCCAACCTCGTGACAAAGAAGGAAACAAACACAATTTTCCATGCGGTGTCGAAGAAGTGGGCGGATGCAAAGTTCTCCGTGATGGATGTGCAAACCTGCAGATCATGACCAACTGGAAGCGCACAAGTGTCACATCCACAGAGCTTTTGCCGACTTTGGCAAAGAAGCGCAAAACGTGCTGCTGCTATGTAGGACTCAGGTCCTCGACCAAAGCGGAGCACACAGCGCTGGAAGAGCTAGGTCCATGGGCAACCCATCAAAGATCAAGAGTTGGACAGAAAAGTATTCGAGAAGATAATGTTCAAACTACAAAGGTCAATACGCCCTTTTGCAGTCGGCTGATGGCACGCCGTGGTCAAGAACGTGCCAGCGATTTGCGCCGCATGCCTTCGGGATCCTTCGGGGAGAAGAATTTCGTACACCATGCATCACCATGCTCAGCTGTGGTGTGACGCGGAAGCTGCACCCACTGAGGCTTCGGGCCACGTCGGCGTGCTCCATGGCAAGGGGGTCCCGGCGGAGCCAACCCCGCACGGCCGCAACGTCTCCAGCGCGGCGCTGGAGATATGGCAGCTGTGCGCGGCTGGCTGCGCCGCAACCCCCACGCCTTGGCGTGCAGAAGAACTTCCTTCTCCATCCTCAGCTGTTAGGAGAGCCATGGTCCCAGCACCCTCGAGAGGCGCAAAATGGTGGGATACAGTGGGGGTGTCTTCGAGACTAGGAGGAAGATCTCCGGAGATTTCCGTGCCCCGACAATCACAAGATGGCAGCCATAGCCGACATCGTCGACACTGACCACACGGGACGAGGTCTTCGTGGACTGCTGACGCAGCCAAGGACAGCAAGAACAGCGGCTGGAGCTGCGGAAGAAGATACTTGTTCGTACTGAAAGCCAACGCCCGTGCCCGCCAATGCGGCTGGGTTCAGATTCCAGTCCAGCTCCATGGCACGTTGGGGCTCAAAGGGGCATCCGGATTTGGGCTGGGGAAAGGTCCACAAGCACCTCTTGGACAAAAAGGGCAAGAAGAGTGAGAAGCAGTAGTTAGATTGAATTAGCTCCTTAAAACTTCTTGAAAATTACCCCTAGTCAACTAGTCAACAACGCACAATGGATGATAATACTCTCATCATGATTCAGCTGGGAAAAAATGGGAAGCACGCAGTACTTGTCTATATTTGGAGAACTAACTAGCTACTGCAGAAGCAGCAGACATTAGTAGGACGGACACGTGCGCTACCTAGGTCAGAATCAGCAGTGCACACTGTCCTAATGTATCAGTATCACTGTCCCTTCATTTTCCTATTCCCAACCAGGGGTCAAACGTGTCACGAATGTACACAGTTTTGCTTGGCTTGGAAAGATGTTCAAATGATAGCTGTGAAACTCACGCCCAAAACTGACCTGCTCACAGCCTTGTAGCTCTCAATTCATTGGATTTTGCATCATGGCGGCCGGTAGAATGCCAATGCTATGAGCTTGAAAGCAGTTTGTTTCACCTCTAGCAGTTTCAAACCAGAATACTTTCAAAGCTGCATCTATGAAGCGATATGGGCTAGTAAACCATGTAGTAAGACGGGCGTAAAGTCCTCCAGCCAATGCACTCAGTATGAAACCCAAAATGATTAGCAACGACTCCCCACACTGTCAGAGAAATGAGCTGCATCTATTTTCTCACGAGTGGCTAGACCGATGTATACTGGTGTGATATATCGCGTGTCAGTCACTATGAATCAATATTATTTCATATATTTCCGTTTCTATCCCATCAAAGTTTGGCTGTGAAACTCCAGGAAGACATAATGGTGCTGCTTTCAGGTCGATTTCAACGACTTTGGTGAACCTTGGTTGCAAGACGATAGGTTGAAATGCTGTGAATTTTGTGTCGGCCGACGATCCGATCGGGCGGAGATACGGATGTGTCTTTGAGGAAATTGAGGGCCCGAAATTGCTAGCGACAGCGATCACTCTAACCATTATTCAGCTATTTATTTGAGCACTAATCAACATAATCAGCCACCACGAAGATTCTTCCGAGCGCAGGTCAGCATCAACAAGTCGGACCCGGAACGAAAGACGGGCCCCCTGAAGTTGCCTGGCAGCACTTGGCGCTCCGAAGTTGGGTAGCGGGCCCATGGGACCCTAGCGAATTGTGTGGCCGGTCGTGACGTCTGAGATTGCGATATATGTTGGCCGTCAAGGCTGCCGGGAGGTCTGGAGATCATGGGGAGATTGCCCATGGAACCAGGTTGGTTGGAACTGCGGACTTTGATGGGTGTTATGCCCTGACCAAACCTCTCTTTGACAAGGACACATATGATTCACACACGTCACATGACGAGCTTTGGGAGACTTCAAGCATCTTCAAGCTGTGCTGCTTGCATTGTTTTGTCTCACATTTTCATGAAGCATTTAACTTAGCTTGATCAGTGTCAGGAGACTCCTTGCTTATTGCCGCCCTGCTCCATGATGGGCATATACCAGCCCAACTTGAACGGGACACGCGTGCTGCCAAGCGTGACGTTTTTCCTTTTCAATCCTTTGCATAGCGCAGTGTCCCCACATTTTCAGCTGTCACCTGCTCCGGACTTGCCCCATAATATCACTATTATTTTATTATAGCATTCTGTAGCTGTCATCACTGTCATCACCATGTCGATCTTACTGCATTCATTTCACAAATTTCCTGTGCCTCTTTAGAGCTTCATATTCAAACTGCAATCATAGGACCTGCCAACCTTTGCACTCCTTGTATTCATCGCACACATTACTGGATTCCGTCCATCCTTGGCGACCAATAGGACCAAGTTCATCCTATTTGGAGAGCAGGAACGACTTGAGCAGTGGGAGGTGCACTTGTCAGTCGCCGTGGGTCTTGCGGGAAGTCTCTGTTTGGTGGGCTTTTGGGGATTAAAAATGATGTAATTAGTTTAGTTGGTTTCATTCTTTGGGTTCCTTTGGCAACAACCAAGAATCAGGCCAAAAGATGGTTGTTGATGCTGGCTGCATGCGATCAAAAAGGCCTGACAGTCTTCAGCTGACTGTTTTGCGCTTGAAGGTACTTCCATTGGTGCAGAAGGCTTGGCTTTTGGATCCCTTGGATCCCTTGGGCCCTTTTGTCAGTGGAGGAACTGGCTGACTGGGACGCGAATGAAGATGCATGATTTACAAACTCAAACTGACCTGGGAACCTCCTGAGATACTGAGTCCATTGCTCGAGCACTGGGGGAGATTGGGGAATAGCAGTCAAGACTGACAAGAACTCAATAAAACTCATGAGAACTCAATAGAAGTCATGGGGAATAGATGGGAATAGTTGCCCATGACCTGCTTGTAATCTCTGTCAGGGCGTACCTTTGCTGAAAGCCTTGGAGATTCAATTGCCACGCTTATGCTCTTTGCCATACCAGACACAGGCGGGTCGTGGATCCTCATCCCGTGATGCAGCAGCTCGTCTCACTGCTGTGTTCCGAGGTGGAACTCTTTGGTGGTTCCTCTTTGAGGCGAGATGTAGAGACTAGGACCGTGCCAAGATGAATACTCAAAGTGAAGAAATGGTTGAACTGGTGCCACTCTGGACTTGTTTTTCTCCCGAGCTTCGTCAAATCCGAAGCCTCGGTTTTTCAGGATAGTTCCAGGTGGTAAAACATAAGGGACGCAATCAGACACTGAGAACTGCCAAGGGAAGTTCCAAGTAAACTGTTGAAAGTAAATTGTTTTGGGAAAATGCTCCTTTAATAGGTAAACATTTTGATTTTTTGTTTAAAAGAAGTACTCCTAGTTGTTAAAGGCGAACGATTCCAAGTTTTTGCGCGTATTAGTTGCGGAGGTGTATTTTCTAAAGGCAACCAAAACTGCGTCCTGCCTGTGTTTTGTGACTCAGCCGTTTCAATTTGTCAACTTTCCCGTGGGTTTTTATTGATTGCATTTTGGCTTGACATCGCATTTAGCTTGGTTTTCATGGTTGCAAAGATCCGGTGATGTTTAGACTAAGATTCATCACTCGAGTTGATGACGTGGACATAAAGAGTTTCAGCCCCATCTTCAGCATGAAATTGGAATGCTGGTTGCTGCTTCTCTCTGGTTGCTTGTTTCACTCTCCCTTATCCCCCCATCTGGATTTTGCTATCCTCTGACGTCGTTCGATACGTCGTTCGGACGTCGTTTGGACGTCGTTCGAAACCGCCTCCAGTTTGCCGAGAACATTTTGCCTCTGAAATCTAAGATTTTGCAGAGGTTTGTCATCGGCGTCCCAGTGCGTTTTGCATTTGTCGGTAGCAATTTTTTAGCAGTTCAAGACATTTTCACACATGCGTTCACAATGTGTTTCCCGCCATTTGGCAGAATAAACCTTCGAAATACAATGTTTATCGGTCACCGGCGTCCCATTGGGATTTGACTTGTTTTTGGTCAACTTATTCAATTTCCTGATCCAACGGCGTCCCATTGTATTTACCATGAAAACGGGAAATTGGTTGCCTTTAACGTTTAGGGGTACCTTTGAAGTTCTGAGCTGAAACAGCTCTGCCGTTCACAACTTCCACGAGCTCCTTCGCTCCAGGAAGGGGGGTACTTGTTGGTTGGCGACGTGGCTCTTTGCTATGCTTCGAGCAGGGGATCCCAACGCGATCCCGGGGGCTCCATGGTGCTCCATATGGGGCTCCAACTGTTGCCACCGCGGTGACCATGGTGGCCCCCTTCAGGTGCTGCCGGGTCTGATTCATTCCCCCCCATGGCACTCAACTTTTGGTACAAAGCCAGTGCTTGAGCATCAAGTAGTTTGTAAGTTATGTACAGATTGAGAATGATGGAGACCATTTTACAATATTTGTCGGTAAATGGATGTTGTGTGATGCAAGGAAATTGACAGTATACCACTACACTACACAACATACTGAATACAATGTGATGTTATTCAGCTTTATGCTGATATAAAAGTTATGTACACATAGTATGATACAATGTGCATAACATGACTAGTTATGAATATACGGAACCTGCACAAATATACAGACATGTCATAATTCAGAAAACCGAGTGAAGTGTCACCACTCAAAGACAAAGGGCCTTTGCACATCTTAGATCTAGATGGCTATGGGTCAAAACAGTCAAAACCCTGTACCCCTGGTTCCCATCATTAACCATTGTTTTCCCTACTATTGTTGCTCAATATTGATGGTTAATATTGACCCATACCTAAATACTTCCTCATTTTCTCCATGAATCCCCAGTCAAGCGAGCTCGCGAGCTCTTGCAGCTTGCCTTCCGCTGAGGACGGACTGGGTTTTACCACCAAAGGCTATCCACAGCTGCATGTCGTGCCCGCGGCTCCCAGTTGCAGAGCGGTGTGCAGGAAATCGACGATAGGTGGCGCTCCATCCAAAGCTGTGTGCTGTGAAGATTAGTTAGTCATGGGATCAAGTGACTTGATTAGTTAGTTGTTGTGATTAGTTAGTTTGTTCCCCGAAGTTTGGATCAAGTCCCAAGATGTCCCAAGTCCCAAAGCCTTATCAAAGTTTCCAGCTTGCGCCAAAGGCCAAACTGCTGTGATCACACCTTGGGCCATGCAACATACGAGGCTGGAGGGTCTCAGCACATTTCTAGGCAAATTTCCACAAGCTGTAACTGCTAGGCTGGCATTCACAGCAAAATAGTGAGCAGTGGAGATTGCGGTGACATGTGGTGACCCAGTCATTCCCATTCTGTAGCGATAACTCACCAACTATTTATGGTTAAACTGGGGGTGCTTTATCGATTCGGATCGCTTCCGGTGGTGTTTCGCATGTGTTGCAGATCAATTTCTTCCCGTACCAAGTGAGTGCAAAGCTCAGATGTGGAAGGTGTCCCAAGAAACATGGCAGGTCTTTGGTTGGATTTTCTTGATCGGAAGGGTATGGTTTCGTACTTCAAACGGTGATTTCTTAAAACTGGGGACCCCAAACTATGGATGATTTATTATCCAAAATGTGTGTACATGGATGATTTGGGAGTTCCCTATTTTAAAGACCCCCCCTAAATAGCTGTTGCTTGTCATGTTGGAGCTTCAATCGTTTGCATCTTAGATTCCAGAGCTTGGCTGCACATTCATGCCAGCATGGCACCGATGCCCTGAAGGGCTCGGCAATGAGGCGTATCCTATGGCCGATGGCTCTTTAAAGGGGGAGTCAGTTGGAGCTACCAGGAGTGCCCGTTCACCAAATGGTAGATTCACCAATGGGTTTGTGCCAAGCCATAATGGCACAAATGGCAGTGGGTCAAAACCCTGTACCCCTGGTTCCCCACCATTAACCATTGTTTTCCCTTATTATTGGTTGGTCATTATCCCCTATATTGGTTGGTTAATATTGACCCATAACCAAATGATCATTTTTGTGTGGGGCCCATTGGTTACCCGTCATGGCGTGGCACATCCCCGATTTTGCTGCTTCAAGTTTGCCAACTTTGGGCAGGCACCAGGATCACCAGGTATTGATCACTTGGCTGGTGGGAACCCATTGGGTGCTGACAGCCATAAGCCATAGTAGCTGTCCAGAAGTGGTGGTACCCCCAACCATTCCAAGCCATGATCATCAGTAGGGAAACTGACCAGCTGATTTAGTACACCATTTATTCTTTTGGCCAAAGCCATGCAGTTGCTTCACCACTCTTCTTGTTAGTTTTGATCCCCTATTGACAACTATTATTAGCCATGTTTAACCAACAATTAACCAATAATTTCCCAATGATTAACCAATGATCAACCAACAATTCACAATTGATTAACCATTATCAACTACTAACACAGCTCATGGCTTCAAATTTTCAACTAAGCGTCCCACACACCGAGGTCGGTCCAGCTACATGTCTCTGGCGGCCAAGCAGCTGCATTTAGGCAGTGTCAAGTGCACGGTCTCACAGAACTGACCCAGGCTAAAGTCGCAACCAGTCAGTGGATCAAGCAATCAATCAATCATCCAATCAATCAAGCATAGTTTAGCTGTTTAGCTGCTTTATCTGCTTCAGAAAACACTTTGATAAACCAACATGCGCAAGCTCATGCCAGCACTGTTCTAAGGACATAGGAAACTATAGGAAACCAATACCATTTCATAGGAACCCCCATGAAATGCCCCTGGCAGCGTTTCATGCAGGGTCGATCCTCTGCAGGTGAACTTGGGGATTCCTTTGAAGCTTCGTTGAACAACGACAAGGTCAGGGCGGGCGAGCTAAGGATCAGTGAAGCTGTCCATGCTTCGTTGTTTTCATGTCAAACACATGAGATGGAAGTGAAAGAGTGCCGCAAGAATATTGAAAGTATCGATACGTGCAATTTGGTTGCGAAAATTCGGGTGAGTTTGATACTGCTATCAATTGCAATATCGTTACTTAATATAGGGGATGAATATGACTTTTGATCGAAAGTGTTGACTTCGGGTGAGTTTTCCCTTGAGAGTTGGCTACGCCTTGTGGGCCTTGAACTTTGCTCCCATTCTGACTGGTGGTACCCAGGTAACTGTGGCGGTTCTATCTGGATTTCTTGGTGCTTGCACCGTGCTGCTGGTGCAGACTCCAATGAAAGTTCTGCCCTGAGATCACTTGAAACCTGCCGCTGTCCATATAAGTACACCCTCAACACCCCTACAGATGATTAAACACGTGTATGTTGATACATTTTTGATATCAGGTAACCTTCAAATTTAGATATGCAGAGTGGAAGACATCTCACAATTTCCCTTTGGATAGCAGGGCAAGGGTTCAAACTTGATCTTATCACAGATATATCATATTCATTTATTGATTTGGGTGTTTCTCAAAATAGGGGTACCCCTAAATCATCCAATAGTATCCAATAGTAGTCATTATTAGTAATAAACCAACCATTTTTTGGGGTTCCCCGTTTTAAGAAACCACCATTTTATCACATGAGCTCGCGGTTTTTCCAAACGAAACCTGGCCATATCTGCATGGCCATTGGCAAGGCATGAAGAATTTTTCACCAAGGCATGGCGTGCGCGTTCGCGCATGAGCGAGCCTCTTCTTCAGGTGAGAATCCAGCAGCAGTTCTGAATGTAGCAGGGTTAGCATCATGAGCCGCCAAATCAGTTGCAATTTTGAAGGCTTTTGTGGCTTTTGTGTTGGTGTTCTAGTCCATTTTGTCAGTTGAGCTTAATGGCTTCATGGGTAATCCAGAGAAATGGTATGTTGGAAGTTTGAAGGTCATGGATGCGAGGTATGTCACAGCCACACTACAACAGAAGGTTCACCACCCCCCCTCAGGCAGTATGAGATCGCAGCCTCTCCTTGTGAACTGCTCACCAGTGAGGCTTGTCGGACAGGAGTCCATTAGTGCCTAGTCCAATCCATTCCAGCTTTGAAGTCTTGGCCTTTGATCAAGTGACTATGTCGAGGTTTCTCGTTTCTTTGCAAACTCATCTCTCGTCCACTTTTCTGAGCTTTTCTGCAAAATGTCCTGGCTGCTGGAATGCCACAGAATGTATCAACTATTTCTCTTAGCGATGCTGCAGCATTGCTCGGGCCACTAGCTGCGGCTATCTTTGAAACTCAGAATTGCTGAGTGGTCATGGCCATTGCCATGACGCAGGCAGACCACTTGTGAGGCAGAAAGCCTTGACCAGCTGAAGCTTGATGATCTTGATGCCTTTGAAGGGATGCTTATGGGATGGATCCATGGATGACTTCCAGGGGTTGCAGCTTCCATGGCGCATCAAGGTGCAGCTTGGTTTGCCGCCACGTTTTTGTGTCAGCTGGCACCCGACCCTGGGCTCTCCCAGTGATATGGGCAGCTGATCCGGTGGAACGATGTCCAACATTCCATTTGCAATGACAGATTTGACAGCTATCTTAATGTAACTTTTATGTATTTTAAATTTTAATGTATTCTTAATGTATTTTAATGCATCTTTATGTATCTTAATGGAATTATCTTATATCTTTGACATTCTTGCACGAAACTTCTATATTGCAATTTAAGGTTTCATGCCAATAGCATTTTATTCATGTAAATTACACATTGAATGATTTTGCGTTGCTAGTAAAACGATGTTCGCACACCTTCAATTTGCATGTTTGATGCTAGATTAAGATGATTAAGTCTGAACGGGATTGGACAAGACCAGGGTAGCATCTGAATTCATATAGTTTACATGGTTCCAAGATGTTCCAAGACTGAATTCTTGACTTCAGAAGATTTGTCCTTTGGGCATCGTTCGGCCTCTTATGGGCTTCGCAGACTCGGTCGCGGCAGTGGCGAAGGTGAGATCTTTCCCACCTGGCGGGGCGCCACTGTCACAGCCCAGAATGGGGTGAAAAATGTGGACAGCGCGCAGCACAGAAAGCATCTCGAAAGGAGGCATGTACTGCATTTACTGTTAACCAAAAAAGCACCAGAAAGCATTGGCATTTAAGCATTAATAGCATTGGAATAATACATTGTTATACTAGAGTTACTAGAAATGGCATTAATTTACCCTTGGAGGCATTGGCATTTAAGCATATAGCAGCAATTTAAGATTAAGAGGCATTCATTTAAGCAATTTAAAGCACGCACAGGCTATGTACTTTGAGGCGGTTTCAGGATGGTCCACATCAGAGTTGCTCATAGATCATCAATCGGCACTGATAGAGATTGCGAGAATGATAGAGAATGACAACCATATTTGATTTCATTTGGCTTCCAGCTGGAAAATCTCACAGAAGTGATCTGTGCTTTCAGTTCCAGAACCCACGTGAAGCCAACCTCCAGCACCGTGTTATTCACAAACTCAAACAAAGGCACTGGACAACGGCCTCAGCATGTTCTCACCAAACCTTCGAAGGATCTAGCCACGCAGTGAGCAGACATTTCACTTGTTTCTTTCTCATCCTTGGCTAAACGGACAAAGCTATGCAGCGAACGGCTGTTTCGGATGTTTCTATGATATTTTACATTATAGTTACAATGTCTCAGGATCTCTAAAGCAACATTATCAGTTTTCTTTCATTGTGCATGTAGATTTCTATATTTTTAACACTATAAATTACTCTATAATCAGCATTATCCCAAGTTTCAGTTTTCATTTTCTGCAATGGAGCCATGGAGCTTCGGCTGCCACCGTCCACTGGCGAGACTTGTTGCTTCGCCGAGATGTGGAGGGCCCTCAACGAACTGCCACAGCAGTCACAACCTCGGGATGCAGTGTACTGCACAAGATATTCATCATGCATACTTACTGATATGAAATCGTTAGTACTGCTTAAGCACGAACTAAGATGTTATGCAATGTTATGCATTTGTTGTCCTCCTTTCATCTCCTTATTCTGCCCTTGACCGGGGGGTTGATGCTGGGTACTCGTGTTGAATCGTGCAGGGAGCTGTGGAGACTCGCGGAAACGGTGCCACCTGACGTTTTTGAGATTGATTTTTTAAGGTTTTTTGGAACCTAGAGGAATCTCTACATGTTTCGGACAGGAAATGCCTTGGAGTTGGAATGGCCAACTTTGATCAACTTTGATCATTGGACTGGCTACATTTGTGTGGTTGCCTCCTGGCATTTTCCGGGTGAAAGCACGCCTTCGATTGCTGTCTCCGCCGGATTTTGTTTGCTTTTGACCCTTTGCAAATGCATCTAGCGCGACTGCGTCCAATTTTTGTTCTTTTGAAACATGTGCGACTTTACATGGCCGTGCTTGACTTATAACGCTCGTGCCCGGTTCTGCAAAAATGAATACTTGGATGGTGCACTCTACCAGGAGAAGCATCAGTAGGGGCACAACCAGCAGATGGCCTGGTTCCAGTTGGTACGCTGCCCCGTCGCATGTCACATGGTTATTGCGAACTCGATCAGCTCAGGTCGAGTGCGGCTTTCGCAGCAAATTTCTACTCCGAGTCTTGTGGTCTTGGCGGGCCTGCTCCGTCGCTACCTCCATAGGACTGACAAGATCTGACAAGATGTCGCAGGTCTTATGTGTAATTACGTGCATTGATGAGATGTGAAAGATGTAGCAAGCACAAGCTGCAGGTCAAAATCAACCGCACCCTTGTTCCAATGAAGCAACTGCGCTCTTGTGTGATGTTGCTTTGAAAAGTGAGCAACCAACGCATTTTGTACCAGGAGGCACAGGGCTCAGCTTCATGCCAGCAAGGATACCAAGTCTGAGGATACAACGCAGACAGAGTGCGCCAGTCACGGAGAGAACTGAGAGAACCGTGTGGCAATGTCAGAACTTGAGATGTATGAATGTGAAGTTTAGCTTTTGAATGTTATATATTGGTACATCTCACATCATCGCGTATCATCTCGTTATCTTCTATTTTGCGTGGATTCCTGCGCCGCATCTTAAGCAGGACTACAAGCTGTGATATTCCAGGTATGATCTCAAGCAAAGCCTGGGTGATCTTCAAAGGTGCAGCCATTGAGAAGTCTGGACAGTCTGGATGTTAATGTTCGATGATGTTGGTTTTGCCATCAAGAGATGAATCAAGACCGTTTGGTTCAACATCATCAATCTTGATTGTTGGTTTTAATGTTTGATGATCAATCAAGACCATTTGGTTCAACCTAAAGTGTGTGGACGACCAACACATTCGCTCCATACTATTTGCACAGAAATTGCAAGGAAAATTGTCGAAGCAACTCTCGCTCAGGAGGACGGACCTGCTCCTTGCGCAGTCAGGCGAACCCCGAGAGTCGGATGTTGGAAGCCCAAAGTTTAGGACTTGATGTTCAAAGGCACAACACAATGAAGAAGCTTTCGTGAGGTGAGATCCACGGATGTACTCTGAGATAGGAACTTTATGGAACTTTGATTTGAACCAGGACATGGCTTGAAAGTTTGGGCTTGGTGTGAGATATCAAAATCCACGCAGCAAGAAATGCAAGATATCCTTGCTGTGGTTTAAGACTCCACTTGAAGGAGCAATTATCATAAACATGTTTGCACAAAAGAGTTCAATCATTAGTTTCACATCCCTTTATGCGTGAACAGGGTAGACACCTCTCTGGCTATCTTCAACGCTATCTGGATTACTTCCTTTTTTACCTTTATGATATATCATTTGAAGTTTATTTTCTGTTTACCTTCATGGAGCCTCCATGATCCTTCAAGAAATTTCATTGGAAGTCTGGAAGTATACTTTTTGTTTACCTTCATTGAGCCTTATGACTCTCTTTTCCTATCTTTGTTTATCTTCATGGTTTCATCTTGAAGGTTTTGTTACCTGGCTTCTCTGTCAGGCTTTGGGACGCCCGAGTTCAAGGCGAGGGGGAGATGCTCCTATCGAAGGACCTATTTCTTGGTATGAGATGTTTTAAGCATATTTCTTTCGCAGTGCTTTAAGCAGTGTTTAGAACATGCAGAGGGGGGGTTGACTCTTTGTCTTAGTTCGACCCCTAGATTTTTCAAGTCAGGCCGATGCCGAAGCGATTCGATCAGAATCAGAATCGTCAGACCTGTGGAATGATCCCCAGCGTGCGCATGAAGCTCAGGGGCCCTCGTCGCGGCTTCGAGCTTTCCATGATGTCATTGCACCGGTGTGCCACGATCTTTTCAATGAGAATTGGTCAAAAAGTAATGCCGTAATGTTCCTTTTCATAGTGCTGATGCGGTGGGTAATCTTCTAGACTCCCAGTCAGGTGTAGCTCCAGAATTGCACTACAAGCACACATACCATGGGAAATGAATGGAAACAGGACCATTTTGGGGGATGAAGTACCTCGATGGACCACTCCGATGTACCCCGTACATCCCCGTACCCCATTAGACAACCAACATTTCAAAGCCCCAAGATTCGAGGCAAGAAGTCATGACCAAGCTACGACGACCCTTGGTACCGGGCTGGGTACGAGTTGTGGACTCTTGGGATCTCTTGGGTATGCTTCGGGGCTGAACTGCAAAACTTCTCGAAGGTCTGCGGATGGTCTTCATATGGCCTTGATGTGGTCTTCATATTAGTGTCCGTGTGAGCAACTGCATTTCTTCAGAGTCAGCTGTTATTCATAAATCAACCAAAAGAGGTCCATTATCTTGTTTCGAATAAGCAGATGCGAGGATTGCGATCGTACCTCGTAGATGTTAGTATAGTCATAGATGTAAACACAGGATACAATAGGAAGTATTGATAGATGCCAGATATCAAGGTACAACGGTAAGGCATGTTCTTCTAATGCACAGTTTGACCCGGTTCGACTTGTGAATTTCCACTGCTAACTGTGCTTCCAGCTTAGTTCATTTGGTCCGATGCTCAGTGATTGACCCCGAAACCCCTGCAGGTGGAGTCTTGAAAAGGGTTTCGCACCGGTTTTTGAAACTAGTCACTGGTACTGAACTGGATATCAATTGTACCAAGCATAGAGAAAAAGGTTTTGGTAAAATATAAGTATCTAAAGGTTTTGGTACTATATAATGGTTCTATATAAAGGTTTTGGTATTGAATATATAATGGTGTCGGTACCAACTTATGGCCTTTCCCCAACTGCCAGGTGAGGGTTTCTATAGATTTTATGTTAGCGAGTGCGCCAACAAACCAAGGTCTTAAGATGTATGGAGATGCGAGCCACAGAGGGACCACAGAGAGCACATTTCTGTTGGGTATTCAGGTGCTATCTAACCTTTGGGTGATTTCTGATTTTCTGCATGATGTTGGTCTAGATTTTCGGCTCTTCCGTGGCCACGCTGTAGCTTCAATGGCGGAGGTTGTGGCCTTTCAAAATTATCAATTCCTAGGACGTAAGGTAAAAATTGTCAGACAAAAATAGGAAATGAGGCGCCAGGGTAGGGACTGCCCGAATCAAGAACATATGTGTATTCAATATTTTGCCGGTGGGACATTGTAAGTGCACGCTGACAGTGACCAATAACCCGCAATAGGTTTCGAATTCGGATAGTGCTCACCCGGGGCCAAGGGCTCACGTCCACCAATTTTTCGAAGTCGAGGAATTGAGGCTGCAGAGAAGCGGGCGGAAAACTATGGCAGCATGGCCGATGAGGCCTCCAGCTGCCCTGGAGATTTGATGGCGGAAATCCTGGTGGCAGAAATCACTGGCAAAGGACCCGTAAAACTTCGAGCAGTGATTCCCAAGTTGGTCGAACTGCCGGGATGTTCATCCATGCATTTGTGGGGTTGTTGGGTATTCGTGTCGACCCGAACCCAAACCCAAATATATTTCAACTAGGGGAGGCAAATTTGGCTTTATTTGGAAACGGTTGCAGATAATCCAAAAACAGATTAAAACAGCCAAAAATGAACCCTATTAAAGTTCCCTCAACTGGCACCATATACTCTTTGACTGTCCCCCTCCCGCAGGTGCAAACGGCTTTGGAGTGGCAGCCTTGATCACTTTAGACAATCATCGTGAGATCTTGATGCTTCCTCCCTGTTCGCATCGGCGCACAAAATTTATCCAGCATGTTGGCAAATTCATGGGCGCATTTGTACGGTATAGTTCGGTATAGTTTGCACTTTCTGTCGGTTGGGTTCTGGCTTTGCGCCGAGGTTGGCTAAGGAGGCTGAAGCAGGGGGTGATCTTGAAGAGTCCACAATGCTCAGGGAGGAAGTGAAGGGCTTGGCTCTGGCTTGGTGCGCTGAAGTTGGTTCTTTGCTCCCCTTGCGCCAGCCAACCAAAGCACCACATAGCCATGGTCATTAAACAACAACTGAACAGTGGTTGGTAACCATCCATTCAGCCAACCAGCACGGGTCCAGTGCTTGGTGTGTCCGAACGAATGGTGGCAATCCCAACAGTGGTGGTTTCCAAAACATGTTTGTTCATATTTTTGCAGGGATAGCTGAGGGTATGACCCATGCAAGATGTTTGTGATTCTTTGAATATTCCTTTATTGCTTGCCATTGTTGATTATTTCCATTGGTGGCAACCATATTTTTTCTTCGTCAACACAAACCACTAGCAACTAACATAAGCCAACAATCGATTGACCATCATTGGCCAGTCACGAACAGCGCCATCAATAGCAACAGCTTGGTTGTAATCAATAGTGAACCATCATCATGTTGGTTAAAGAGTAACAATACGATGGCTATAAACACAAAACACATCAACCCGGTGATTATCATTAACATAAATCATGGAAAAAATAAATGCACAGCTGGTTCTTCTTAGCCATCAACAACCAACAGTTGATTCACACTGGGCCGTTACAACAACCAGAAATCAACCAACAGTTTTGCGATTTGAAGAAGAACATTGCAGCTACTGGTCATCGCAACCAACAGACATTGCTGGTTGCAACTACTATTCGTCACTAGCAAGTAACAAGCATAAGAGCTTGCTATTCACAGCAGTGGTAATGAACCGCCACTAGTTGCCATCAGTAGCAACCATAGCCAGCTAGAAACAGCCATGAGCAGCAGCCGTGAACGTAACGGCACATAGCTGAACGCAACAGCGCTTGGCTGAACGTACGGTTGCATTTAGCTTAAGTAAACCCATGATCAGCTTGTGAACCATGAACGTAACACCTCTTAGCCATGAACTTCCCCGGATGTAACAGGCATGACTTGTTAACCGACGATCAGCATCAGCAACAGCCATTCATCAACTATCATCAAAGCATCAGACTATTCATCATCATCATCATTAGTCGTCATTAGTCGTCATTGATTCCTATCATGGACCATCATTTAATATCATTGACTACCATTCTTTTAATTCCCATGACTTGTTACCATTCTTGATTACCGTCATAAATCATTGATTCCCATCATGGATCATCATTTAATAAAATTGACTACCATTCTATTCTTGATTACCATCATGGATCATCATTGTTAACCATTGGTTTCCCTATTATTCCTGGTTATTATCCCCCATGAAAGTTGGTTGCTCAATGTTGCCATTGATTACCCATGACTGTTACCCAAGGGTTAAGAATACTCATTGATTAATATTGACCCACAGCCATATAGTTGGTATATCCCCTACTATTGCTGCTTGTGATCCCCTATTATTAACCATTAACCCCATTGGTTGGTATAATGTTGGTATATACATCCCCTATTATTGGTATATCCCCTACCATTGGTTGGTTGCTTAACTGCTTGACCCAGCTGGCCATTCGTTACCATCCTCAACCCATGACTGCCACGCTGGTACCACTGCTCGCCCCAAGGCCTCCGAGGCGCTTCAACGTTGGGAGTCCGATGTCTCCAAGGCTGAGGTCGTGGCCCGGGTGGCTGAGGGTGAAGGACCAGTGGTGGGAACCAACCAATGGCATGGTGTAGCCGGGTGGGTCATGGGTGGGTCATGGGTGGGTCACGGGTGGGTCATGGGTGGTTAATCATGGTTAATGCTGCTTATACTGGTAGTAACCACTAGAAATAACTTGTGGTTTGGTCTAGTACCATTGTTCGTGGTTATATTTCGTTCTTACTTCTCATTGAAGTTGATTTGTGTCAATGGTCAATGACGCGTGCGGATTGTCAATAGTAATCTAATAGTGTATAGTTAAGCACCATTAGTAATGGTTTTCTCTATCTTCATGACCAGAATAACAATCCTTACCACTCGTTATTCTGAATTGGTGGTTTAATGAGCAGTGTGAACGGTATTTTAGAAGGACTGTAAATGGCAGTTATCAAGCATCGTTGTTAGTCATCAGCCATCAGCCATTCATCATAGTTAATGGCTGTTAATTGTCAGGAGGCATTGATAAGCACCTACGACGGACCATCATTCAGCAAGAATCAATCAGTGCTGTAAAATTGATGTTTTGCTGCCCAACGTTTAGGAGGGATCTCGCACTGACAATCATGGAAAACCCATTAGCCACAGTTATGAATTATGAAACACATATTTGTCATGGTTAACAACCAGGATATGAACATATTGCTTCTATTATTTACATTGCATTTATAATTGTCATTTACAGATCACCATTACATATATCATCATCATCATCATCATCATCATCATCACCATCATCATAATCATCATCATCATCATCATCATCATCATCACCATCATCATCATCATCACCATCATCATCATCATCACCATCATCATCATCATCACCATCATCATCATCATCACCATCATCATCATCATCACCATCATCATCATCATCACCATCATCATCATCATCACCATCATCATCATCATCACCATCATCATCATCATCACCATCATCATCATCATCACCATCATCATCATCATCACCATCATCATCATCATCACCATCATCATCATCATCACCATCATCATCATCATCACCATCATCATCATCATCATCATCACCATCACCATCACCATCACCATCACCATCATCATCATCATCATCATCATCATCATCATCGTCATCATCATCATCATCATCATCATCATCATCATCATCATATACATTTGTATCTACAAATATTTTTGTGTATGCATATATATCTACATATACATTTATATATACATTCATTTATGCAGTAGTAACCAAGTAGTAGTTGCTTTGTAGTATATATGTATGCACATATATGTAAATGGCCAGAGCCGCCTTTGGGACCTACAGTTTGAATATTTTCCAGTAAGCTTGTCATTGTTACATCTAATTGCAATAGTCATCTTACACCAAACATTGTAAAAACCAAGGGAAAATACATCGAAGCAATGAGTACCTATATATATATACATATATATATATATATGTATATCGGAAAAGCCTGGCATGAACAGAAACTAAACTATTTGGGGACCAAATTGGCCATGGAAAACACTTGGCTTTATCAAAAAACAAAAAACTGAGCAAAAGATAGTTGTTTGATCCAAAAACCAAAACAAGCAGAAAAAACAATGTTTTTTGATCCAACGCCAAAAAGAAAGCGAGAAAACGCGCAAACCTGAAAAAACAATGTATTGAAAGGGAAATTAGATGGTTTCACCAAAACGTTGTGTGTTTTTTGGCTTTCCCCAGGTTTTTGTGTTTTTTTGGATTTCCCTGCAAGGGTGTTTTGTTTTTAGTGGGTTTTAAGGATCCAAAAATCAAGAAAAGGCCAGGGAAATTGTTTTTTCTTCCTCTTCTTTTATGGCTCAGAAGTCACAGGATTGGTTGTTGCAACTGGTGAGTCGAGATGTCCGTGGCGCGGTTCGAGGCCGTTCTTCGGAAGCAGCAGTGGTGTGTCTGGATCAAGCTTTTCAAGACAACAGTTTGCTCTCCAGTTTGGATCTCACCAAAGCTTTCGATGGCATGGCTCCGCAATTAGCACTTGGGCTAATGAGACATGCAGGTTTTCAATTGCAATGGTGTGTGTAGGCATTTGCAACGCATGTGGTGCAATCAATCGCTTTGGCTGCAAGCCATGAACTTCACGAATCCACGTCCTCTGCTAGTCACTTCCTCGGAGTCGCTACAATCATTGACGACCGCGCTTTCGTCGCAGATGACTGGGAAACTCTTCATTTGGCTCGTCAACTGCAGCAGTCTTGGTGCCATTGCTTGGGGTTGGTTGAGAACGCCAGCAAAATACAAATGGCGCGCCGTGATCATAGCAAGAAACTCAGCGGCAGCTCGGTTACAATGAAAGATGCACCAGGCGCTAGCGTTCTTTGTGTGGACTTCGGCGCTCCGGAGTTTTAAACAACGTCTAAACGCATTGATAAGGCTTGGTTTGGCATATACATTTTGCAGCGCTTGCAGCCCATCCCAGTGAGCATTTCGATCAGTGGCAATCTTTTCAGATCCCGAAGCGGTCCTCTTTTGTCCTTTGGGTGGCGGCTCAGCGCGCCCAATGGTCAGGTGTGCAACGAAAGGTCTACGCACGTCAAAACCCCGTGCGTGCAAGACCAGCTCCTTGCTTTGATTCTTTAACTCTCTTGGTGGTGGCGTTTGGTCTCGCAGGATCAGAACTTTCCTGGCAGAGCATGGTTTCCAGCAAACAGGCCGCTTGATGTGGCGACATGGTCTGAACCAATTTGACTTCGATCATCTCTGATTTGTGAATTTTCAGTCGCGCTTGGAACTGTCTCGAAGTGCAGGAGGCGTTCCGTGAAAACTTCTGGATCAATTTTCTGTACGCTTGCAAAAGACATTCCCGTGCCATCAATGGCAATTGTGTTTTCGACTCCGATCGCGCCCATGCCGTCAGACTGAAATACCAAAAAGCACCTGCTCACTCACGAGCTGTGTGAATTGGCGCAGCGATCAGCCTAGCAGTGTGTGATGTGATTCGTCGCTTTGAAGTCTTTGCCTTGGTTGAGACTCACACTTCGG
Organism: Symbiodinium kawagutii; assembly: GCA_009767595.1. Lineage (NCBI taxonomy): Eukaryota > Dinophyceae > Suessiales > Symbiodiniaceae > Symbiodinium > Symbiodinium kawagutii. The sequence goes on along the minus strand of VSDK01007757.1, from coordinate 271,391 downwards.
CGCAGCAAATTTCGCAAATCACAGTTAGGTTGCCGTCGCAAGGCTTTCGTGTTTGGTCAATCCCTGCCGAAGAAAAGAAGGATTCCACAGGAAGAAATTATTACTTTGGTGGCGCATTGGTTGCAGCAAAGGCGATAGTGAAAGGCTCGCGCTTTAATGAATACCATGACCGAGATGGTCCCCTCCTCACCTTGGACCTTCAGCGTTACATTCTAGGTTTCGTTTGGGCTCGTGGTGGTCTTGTTGCTGATAATGATTTGGCTCAGCAGATCTCAGATGCTCAGTGTTTCGCAGGCATTCAGCACATCCCTTGGATACTAGTTGGTGATTGGAATACTTTGCCTCAGGACAACTTCAAAAGTCATTGCTGACAAAGACGAAGATGGGGAGTTGCTCCCCGCTCGGTGGCCAGCGTCTAACAGTTCAAACGCAGACAACCCAACACATTGACTACGCTCTTGCTAATGTTCACCAGTGCCGGAAGGTTTTCGCTCCACAGCTTCAAGTGTAGCGATTGCAAGGTGTTAGATTTCACTTGGCGCAATCCCGTGCAGTCTGATCAGTTGGCTAGCATGAAGTCTACGCATGACTATTCAAAGCCTCCAGGAATCCCTACTTACTACTTACTACTTAGTACTTAGTACTTACTACTTACTACTTACTACTTACTACTTACTACTTACTACTTCCTACTTACTACTTACACCTTTAACCTTGAACCTTTAACCTCTAATCTTTAACCTTTAGCCTTTAGCCTTTAACCTTTAACCTTTAACCTTTAACTTTTTAACCTTGAACCTTTAACCTTTTAACCTTTAACCTGTAACCTTTAACCTTTAACCTTTTAACCTTTAACCTGTAACCTTTAACCTTTAACCTTTACCCTTTAACCTTTTACCTTTAACTTTTAACCTGTAACCTTTAACCTGTAACCACTAACCGCTACTTAGCCTTCACCAACCCACCTGCTTGCGCTGCAGGTTGTCCTCTCAAGCGAAGCCAAGTGAAGCATGGGGAAGACCACAGCTGCAAAGTCCAAGGCTGATCCCAAGAAGAAAGCCAAGGAGAAGCAGAAGAAAGCTGAGAAGTCCAAGCCAGAGAAGAAAGAGAAGAAGAGAAGTGAGAAGCCCAAACCAGAGAACAAGAGGCTGAGAAAGCCAGCGCAGGCGCCAGCAGAAGAGGCGCCAGCAGAAGAGCAAGCGGTCCCTCGTCCAACAGCAGCATTTGAACAGGAGTGGCTTCAAGTGTCTCCGCCCGCAGGTTTGCTTGGTGCAAACGCAGCTTGGCGTTGGTTTTGTGGCACGGCAGAAATGATTCACAAACGCATCCTGTTGCAATTTGGCGGCTCAGTGCGTTCATGCGGGGTCCGACAGAAAGGCGCTGCGCCCGAAGTGATGCCCAAAGGTACCATCGCACCTCGTTCTTCGTTTGACAAGACGTTGCGCCTCCGCAAGATGTGCAATCTCCTGGGACAGATACATGAGTGCTCGCAGGGCCGCCGTTTTGGCAAAAACTATGACCAGATCTGGGCCAAGGTCTGTTGAAATTGGTGTTTTCAGCATCCGCCTCCTTTCAATTTCACAACAGCTATGAATTTGAGGCTATTGAACAAGATCTGAAGTTGGAACGCCGCAAAGCAAGTCACAAGTAGCGACGCAAAACAGCAACGAACCGGCTGAAGCGAACTGGTACAGTTCACCCTAGCTCAGTGCAGGTCCTTGCGCAGACGGCTCTGTTCGCGCAAGTACTGGTATCTAAGACAGCTTCGATTGCGTCGCCGACTTTTGGCGACAAATCTGGCTTCGGAACACGGTGTCAGAAGAGATGCAACGGCTACAGGCAGGTCGTCTTACTCGCCCTCCAGGTCCGTCGATGCAAGAAGATTGGCGTTTTTACCCTGCAGAACTTTGGCGCATGGCTCGTCAGGTCACAGGTGCTCCGGGTTGCGATGGCTAGAATTCTGGAGAAGTGAAGTGCTGGCTTGAAAGTGCTTGGGCCATCTTACTTGGTTTTGGCATCAATGGTGTGAAAATAATTCCTTCCCTCAGGATTGGCAGCGCTCTCGCATGGTCATGATTCCGCAAGATGAGATTCAACAAGGCAATGTTGCGGTCTCTGCCATGAGACCCATCTCAGTTCAGCCGCTGCGGCGTGTCGAATTTTTCTTCGCCCATGGCCAAAAAGTCTCAGGATTAGTTGTTGCAGTTGCATGGTGAGGCCAGACATTCATGGTGCTGTTCGTGGCCGTTGTTTGGAAGCCGCTGTTGCACTTTTTGGGACCAGGCGTTTGAGGAACGCCAATTGCTCTGCAGCCTGGACTTATCAAAAGCTTTTGACTACATGGATCGCAATTTGCGCTTGGTCTCTTGTCTCATGCCGGACTCCATCAGCAATGGCGCCGGCATTTGCAGCATATGTGGTGCCATCAACCCCGTTGGTTGCAAACTATGAATTTTACAGACGGCCACTTCCGTTCCCCAAGGCTGCGCAATGGCGCCGCTGGCAATGGTCGTTTTGCCCATGGAAGCTGAAGCAGATGTGAAGCAAACTTGGGACCGTGTGAGCAAACTACTTTCATTGATGACCGCTCCTTTGTCACCAATGGGCCGGCTATCTATCATTCACATGGCTCGTCAGAAATGGCATTCATGGTGCGCTCGATTCGGTTAAATTGAGAACTCCAGTAAGATGCAGATAGTTTGTTGCAACCATGGTAAGCTTGATGCGCTCCAACAACTCGGACATCCTGGAAGAAGCATGGTACAGGGCACGCGTATCCTTGGCGTTGATTTTGGGAGATCCGATGCTCCCACTACTAGCAAAAGAATCAGCAAAGCTTGGAAGATCCTTCAACGTCTTCGGACCATGCCGGCGTGAGCCTCTGTAAGGTGCGCTCTGTTCAGAACAAGATCGCTTCGCTGCTCACTCGGGGATGGTGGCTCAGCTCGCCCAGTCGGCAGGTGTGCGCTAGTGGACAACGAACATTAAGACTGCAGTTGGTTACAAAGGATCAACGGCTTCTTGGCAGAATTTGGCTTTCAGCCAGCAGGCAACTTGTGTTGGTGTCGTGACATGCTTCGCTTCGACTTCCATCAGGTCAGGCCAGCAGATTTCAAGTCGAACGTGGGGAACCTGTAAGTGCGGAGTTGCTGCTCTCAAGCTCATTCCGCTGCGGTGTCACTATGCCTCGCGAGAAGGACTTCTACTTTGCAAAGCTTGCTGAGCAGGCCGTAACGATATGATGCAGACAGAGGAAAAGCAGATCTCGCAGCAATGTTGGTGAGATTGTGCATGTGCGCCAGTGTGATGATGCTCAAGTTTGACGAGATCAGACCGCAAGCAGACAAGACCATGAGATATGTGTCCAAAGAAGTGCTCGCTACCTTGGTGGGTACAGAGTTTCGTGGTAGTTCATGGACTCTTCGCTCCATGTGTGATGGGCGCTCGCTGCTGATGATCCTATGTGTCCCCCATGGCTGCGCTTTGGCGCTGCGTTCATGGATCGATTTTGCATTTGCTGAGGAAATGTGCCAGGAGCGCGCTGGCCCTGCAGATCTGCTGCTGGTCCTTGCTGCTGCTCCCCTGGCCTTCTTTCGGATGCTGGGTGAAATTTACTTTGACTGAACTTGTGCAAGACAAACGCTGTCAAACTGGATGCATTTGCTGTGCGGTTAGTTGTTTCAGTTTGTTTCTTGTGCCGAGTCATGACACAAGAGCGCTGGAGAGCACTGATTTGGATTGCCAATGGTTGTTGCAAAGTCGCGATTGCGATTTGCTCTAGCCATAGTTTCCTCATGGGTGTGTCTTGGGTCAGCCTGTGCCGCGTTTGAATCATCATGATTTTGGCGCCGTTTGAAGTCAGCGCGCGCGCCCATACCCTGCAGGCTATGGTTGGGCCGACGCTTCCCCATGACAGGACAGGGCCAAAGAGTCCGGGGCCACAGTTATGCGCCTGTTTGCGTGCTGCCCCTTCCCCTTGTTTGCGGCGCTTGGTTTGACCTAATTGCTTTGCTTTCTCTGGGTTCCCTCGTTGCTGCCATCTGATTCTCTTGCTCACTTCTTATTTTTTCCTTGTCTTCTTATGTTCGTTGCCGCGCTCACGGTTGGTGCGCATTACCCTAGTGATTTTTCCTTGCCTGCTAGCTCGTTTGCTTGCTTCGCCAATTGAATTTAGGGAGGTGGGTAGTTGAAGTGGAAACGGTTGTTGCAACCACGCCCAGGTGAAACCAGTTACACTTGAATTTCCTTAAACTATCTAAGCATAGTTTCAAAGCCAATCTATGGGCTCCACGCGCCACACTAATTCATTCAATATCATTTAGTGCTACCATTTCAACTCCATAGTAAAATATTACACTTTTTCCGTGAGTATGAGTTTTTATTTCCACTAGTTATATAGCAATCAGGCAGATATTTTTGGGTCTTTCTTTGATTTATATATTTTAGTGCTGTTAGTATTATTGAAAATGTGCAAGTGGCTGCAATGATATGATGCAGGATATTTCTGCAGATCTAGTCCGGATCCAGTACAATATAGTAAAAACTTCGTCAGCGATTTTTCAAATCGTAGGCCCCAGAGGGGGCGGTAAGCACATGCAGCAGCATAACCATGGTACTTTATTAGTAGATCAGCCATTAATTGCGGTTAGTTGTGGTGGTTGATAACCATGATCAATGTTGTTTCGGAGACGAGACACGAAGGTGGAGATGATGATGGGAGGACGTTACGACGCCTTCGGGTGCCAGTGCCGCGCTCAGGAAAAATTAGCCGACATTGACCATTCACTTTAGATGTATTAGATGCTGTCAGAAGTTATCAATGATTGTAACCGTAAGTGGCAATTATTGAGTATTATCTTTCATTTACACTTGAAAATAGATGAAGGCAGCGTTATAATTCAATATTCCACCACTGACTATCAATTGTTGTCAGCGATTGAAGCAAGAATGGATAGCATTATCAGTACATAAATACATACAGTCAGAATCCAGCTACTAAAGTATAGCAGCATCAATTTGTACCAATAAGCTTATCAACCACTGATATAACGGTTGGTATCCATGACAAGACCGTTATTGAGTGCCAGTATCCAGCATTGAAGCTGTTGACCATTCTGAACTATGGCCATCGCCACCATTGGCAGAAGATCTGGCTGTGGTCCAGGGCTCTAGCCCGATGTTTTAGCTTCATCACTTGGGCCCAGATCCGGGTCAGTTTTCGAAAATGTTTGAATTATTCATCCTTATAGTCCTTTTACAACTGAATGCTGGTTTTGACGTGTGTATGTTAAGTTACGCTACATACATATGTACATATATCCAGCTCACCTTATCATTTTCATTTTTGTCCTTGCCAGGATCAACATTTATGCTGGAGCTGGCGGTGATGAAGCTTGCGATTGGGTATGCATGCTTGAGTTGAAGCCTCATGGATGGGAAACAAGACGTTTGATTTGAGGTAGCAGATGGCCCACCATAATTGTAATCATATGTACTACATATCTACGCATATCTATCTATTTCTCTGCCCAATTGCACCAAATCTATTTATCTACTCTAATTTTATCTTATCTAGTCTAGTCTAGTCTAAATCTCATTGAATCTCAATCTAATCAAAATCTAAATCCAATCCAATTCAATCCTATCTATCTAGTCACAGTCCTATCATGTCCTATTTGTTTATCCTTGTTAATTCCAAATGGTAGCTTTTCCTGCACTCAACCGGGACAAGGCGCATGTACACCGGTTACGCTGAGCAGAAGGGCTGGTCTACCAAGCGCTTGGACTTCACTGCGGGTCCCGATGGGTCCATGTTGGTTTCGTTCAATTTTGCGGTGTGCCATGGAAGCGTCCTGGCCGTTTTGCTGCACAGATTTTTCCTTATGAGAATCTGAGATGATTAAGTGATTTAGGCACACATGAAATCTTGAGTGTACATTATACCATGTTGTACCTTCATGATTTTTTCGATTGTTCTTGAGTCCATGGAGGTGACACACTGGGGATGAAAAGCGATGCCCTCGGTGCAACAGAGTGGTGAGTCATGGATCTTTGAAGTCCGTCACATCCTCTTGTACCTACCAAGTGGAACTCTGGCCAAGAGAAAAGACACCTTGGGCAAAATTGAACTGTGGAGATCGACCAAGGGGCCTTTGAGGTGTGTCTTTCTCATGTTTTCCGCAGTGCTGGTGGTTTTGAATACCCTAAGGTGTTGAATTGGAGGTCACAGGCAGGGACAGTTGGGGGCCTTGGGCCGTGGAAAGCTCTTTAGCTGTTGGCAGGTGACTATGCCTTCGGGATGATGCAGAGAGAGACGGGCACACACAGGCACCACTTCCTGGGGACCATTAGCAGAGCCAAATCGAATCGGTGAATCAGACGGTTGCCTAGGCAACCATGGTAATTCAATGTAATTTGGTATCTATTGTTGCCTTTTTTAGTGCCCTTCTCGGTTTGAGTAACCTGTTGAAAAACGATAGGCCATAGTTGTTTGTCACTCAAAACAATGCTAAACGAGTTGGCAATGTCGATCTGGGTGGACTCATTTGAGTCGGCCTGGGCGCATCGAGCTGCGCTGTGCAGAGGTTGGTTCGCATTTGGAACGGCAAACGGCAGACGACCTTCGCAGGAGTGGAGGCAAGCTGACCGATCTCCTTGAGAATTGATCCCTAGGAACTTTCCCAGCAGAAACGATCAGAAACGTATGCAAGTGCTTTGTGTTTAGATTGGACACGATTTCAAAGTAGGATCCTTATGATTCCTTATTATTTTTTCCAATTAGTTTGATTATAGTCATTGATCAAATTGGTTGTGACATGTCATAACTTTCATTTTGACTTTGTTTGTTTTGTGCTTTCTTTGAGGTTGTGCCTACCCTGATGGATGATACTGTCGACAATCTGGAGATCAATCCGAAGGATTTGGAGTGCTCTTGGCATGTTTACCAGCACTTTCCTAGACCCCAATGGTGATGTCTTCAGTAGCTTCTCTATGCTTGTATATGCTTCTCTCTGCTTCTCTCCAGTTCTATCCTGTACTCTTTATGTATGGTCTATCTTCATCTATCTTCATCTATCTTCATCTATCTTCATCTATCTTCATCTATCTTCATCTATTTTCTCTGTTGTTGTTTTTGGTGGTTCTTCATGATGAGGTTCCTTCTTTGTGCTGTCTAACACCAAGGATGCAGGGTCATTGCAGGGTCATATCCAGTAGCCAGGATGTTCCCGTTTCATCACGTTGCTGATAGACAGGTCGCGTGTTGAAATTGAAGGTGGTCTCGGCAGCTACTTTTGCCGCTTTGGCACTGGACCCACCTGTGAGATCCGATGAGTTTGTTCATAGTTGAAGGAAAAAACTAGTAAAAAAATATAGTTTAAAAAAAAATAATAAAGGAAATAAAAAAGAGAGAATTCTCGGCCAGCCGATGTTTTCGGCAAGAAAACGAGTCATGCCCTGCGCAAAGTTTATGGGATGTGAATATTTGACAAACAATATGAGTTTCTCGTCATTGTTTGCCTCAAGCATTGTCCGCAAAGTTGTTGGAGTCCTTTCTCATTTCTTCACAACCTCCCAATATCTCCCAATATCTCCCAATATCTCCCAACATCTCCCAATATCTCCCAATATCTCCCAATATCTCCCAATATCTTCCAATATCTCCCAAGTTTCTGGTTGGAGTCCCTTCTTTGTTTCTGGACAACAAGACTTCTGTGTGGCCGGATGCCGGTTATGCCTTCAGGATGCTGCACTGCTTGCATTGCTTGTGCCAGGTGGGAGACCTTCAGAGCTGGCGGAAAGGGTGGTCAAAACGTCAACAAAGTGGAGACAGGCTCGGAGACAGGCAATTTTAGTTACTTTAGTGGTCAAGTCATGTCAAGTCATGTCAAGTCATGTTAAGTCATGTCAAGTCATGTCAGGTCATGTCAGGTCATGTCAAGTCAAGTCAAGTCATGTCAGGTCATGTCAGGTCATGTCAAGTCAAGTCATGTCAAGTCAGGTCAAGTTATGTCAAGTCATGTCAAGTCATGTCAAGTCATGTCAAGTCATGTCAAGTCATGTCAGGTCATGTCAGGTCATGTCAAGTCAAGTCATGTCAGGTCATGTCAGGTCATGTCAAGTCAAGTCATGTCAAGTCAGATCAAGTTATGTCAAGTCATGTCGAGTTATGTCAAGTCATGTCAAGTTATGTCAAGTCATGTCAAGTCATGTCAAGTCATGTCAAGTCATGTCAAGTCATGTCAAGTCATGTCAGGTCATGTCAGGTCATGTCAAGTCAAGTCATGTCAAGTCAGATCAAGTTATGTCAAGTCATGTCGAGTTATGTCAAGTCATGTCAAGTTATGTCAAGTCATGTCAAGTCATGTCAAGTCTAGCAAGTAAACAGCAAAGGTCCAGGCAAAATGGATCAAAATGGTGCCGAGAACCACTGCAGATTCATTGATACACTGATACACTGTAGCTTGGCATCTTTCTTATGTGACTGTATGTGACTGTATGTGACTGTATGTTGCTGTAGTAACTGACACAACTGATACATGAGACTCACATGTTTCCTTCTCACGCGTTGCATACCGAAGAGCAGTGCTGTTGGATGGGGAAACCCAGCGGCTCGAGCCCAGCAGGTGTTCGTGTAACGCATGCTCCGCGAGATCCTTAGATTCCAGTGGTTGCAGTGGTTGTGGCTGATATCAAACGAAGGAAACAATGAGTGAAACTCCAGGGAGACTCCAGAGAGACTCCAGGGAGACGCCAGGGAGACGCCAGGGAGACTTGTAAGATTGATTGGGAACTGTTGTGAGAAACAAGAAGTGAAAGGAACAGCTGTCTTTGCTTGACATCCACAGGTGGTTCGATGCTGAGGACTGGCATTAAGGTGAAATGCACTGAAGAACGCAGCCAACAGGACAATCGAAGCAAGGCATGGGTGGGCGACCCATGTCACATGCCTGCACAATTCTGATGATGTTAAGATGTTAAATGGTCAATTTCATATTATTCAATTGATTAGTGGATTAACCAGTCAGTTAGTTAGTCAGTCAGTTGGTGAGTTAGTTCGCTATAGCAGAGGTTAAATGTTAGTGATAACATCCCGGCAAAATTTTGGCACTGGCAGGGTACAAACCAGCCAGTACTGTAGCTGGTCCAGGATCAGCAAAAGCCTTGGTCACCGTCCGAAGAATAAACAATAATAAACAATGAATCAACAGGGTATCTACCTCTGAATACCAGCATCCGTTCACTTTGCTTTGCCATCAGTGCATTTTTGAAGTCTGGTCTCAAAAGTGATGGCAACCCCCAATCTCACTTGCAGTTCATGTCACCTGGTACCAGGCGCTCAAAAGACTGAAGGCAAAGCTGCTGCTCATCCAGGTTGGATTTGATGAGTCATAACCGGCGACCAGTTCTCTCATCCTTGATTTAGAGATCCTGAAACGACAACGTCAGTGGATGTCAGCGAGTCCGACTAGTTAACTAGACGTTAGCCAGTTACGAAATGTCACATACATTCACATACTAAGCAGTTAACATTTGCTCCCTATCAATGTACTCACTAGCTAGTTGCCTACTACATCCTTCTACTGTATAGAATACGAGATGTCAACACATACCGAAAATTGTACCATTGCTCCCTTGATCTCCCTTCGCAGGAGCAGCAGAAAGTGGAGGAACTGCAAGCGATCCGGGGTGACCTCCTATCTGCGGAGTCTCTTGTTTGAAGGACCATCTCTGCCTTCTCAATTCTTTCATGGGCATGCTCTCAGGATTGTCAAATGACATGGAAGATCATGAAAGGCTTGCATCCCTGTACTTCCTCCATCTTCCTCATACGGTGTCTCTGCTTTTATAATACATCCTATTCAAAATACAGTGGAGCCATGTGGAACCCATCTCGCTTCGCCACATGTACATTCGGTCGAGACCTGACATCCGGTGCATCATAGCATGGAGTTTACACGAGACACTCAGGTGGGGTGCACAGGTCCGGAACTACGTGCTGCAACCTTACACCATGGTCAAGGACTGCGCAATCTCCGAGACAGCAATAAGGTTATATCATACAGTCGCAGAATTGTTTGACTTTCAAGATCTTGCGAAATTTTATGACACGCGGTTCTTAGAGATGTAACAAAGATAAAATTAGACACACACACACATAGTATTAACATCATCACGGGTCAGTTCCAGTCTCCTGAATTGGCTTCGACAAGTTCACGAAGATGTTCCCCAGCTTGCTCTTATCTCAGCATTGACCGCCCCCTGCAGAAAACCCCCCCTATACTACCACAGGACACTTGTCCCTGTGACAATTGCGCATGCAAAGTCCCGAACCACTTTCCGGTTTGATGGCTGTAGCAAGTTTCCAGCTCTATGTTGCTCCTCATCAAATGTCCACAGGGATGAGGGTTTTGATGATTTTGACAAGTGACTTGTGCATGTAATGTGCAGAGGAGGTGGGGGATTTGATTTCATGCAGTGTCTGCCGCTGATTCGATTTATCTCTACGTTCCGGTTGGTACATCTTGGATTCCGGCCTGTGCCTTTCCGACCTTCTTTGATTACCTTGGATAGCTAGGTTGCTTCGCTTAGCTTGGTTGGTTGCCCTGGTTGCTCTGGTTGCTTCGCTGTCTTCGTTGGTTGCTTGTTCTATATTGTTTTATTGGATGCTTTGGTTGGGTGGCTTGGTCACTTTGTTTGGTTTGGTATTTGCATTATTTTGGTTGGTTTGGCGTTCTTGGTTCGTTGCCTTGTTTGGTTCAGTGATATTAGTGGCCTTGGTTGGGTCCTTGGCCAATGTTTGGCTCCAGTTTCTTGGATTTTGTAGTTTGCGTTGGTTACTTGGTAACCTTGGTTGTCTTCCTTGGTGGGTTGTTTTGGTTGGTTACCGTGGTTCCGTTGGTTGGCTGCCTTTATTGGTTGGTTGGTTGTTTTAATCATTTTGCTTGGGTGCATTGGTGATTCGGTTGCTTCGGGTGTCTTTGTTACTTTGATTACTTTTATTTAGTGTACTATTTTGGTATTTGAATAATTGTTTAATTTAAGTAATGAGTAATGATAGTGTTACTCTTGTTATGAAGTGCATTTTTGTTGCCACATGGGGGCTTGTGATCAGCAAAACGCTGCAAACATGATGTAGAATGAAGACGTGGCATGTCGAAATGGCTGCATGAACCGTGCCAAGGAATCTTTCGACCCACCATTACCGTTTTTGACTCTGTCCAGAAAGATACGACAAAACATCATAACATTGTGTATGAACAGCAACTTCCCCACCCGCAATGTTCTAAACAGAACCATCATATCAGGATGTCAGAAGTGGCCATGAACGGGGAGATGCCGATCGAGTTCTCAACGGCGTGACTCGTGCAAGTTTTGACAGGGATGGCATCATGCATTGGCGCAACAACAAACATCTTCAACACAGCAATGCAACTTGTTTTGTTTTGACGGTTGGTTTTGCATGTCAACAAACTGTGAAACCTCTTGACATTGTGATCAACTCCATCGATGTTTTTTGACACCGGCAGGATTTGGACTCTCATGTGGATGCTTTGCTGCGGATGGAAGTGGCTGCAAACTAAACTTGCTGAATGGTCTCACCCTTGCGAAAATTGCGAGAAAAAAGGTGCGACCTCAAGAATTCAAATGCCTGACCGAATCCCATGGAGCGCGTGTCATACAGCCACATTCTCTCTCCGTGGTGCAAACATTGAGTTGGTTATCGTGCACAGTTGAGCACGGTTTCAGTATTCTGGATGTCTGGTCTAGATTTAGGTCATCTGAGTTTCGTTTGTTGCGTGGTGTTTTGTTGTTTCATATGTGTTTTTGTGCTTTCGCGTCCCAATCAGCCTGGAAGTCATGGAAGCCATCAGCTTCTCAAGCTATTCCTGCATGGCTTGAAGTGCTCCTGGATTTGCACCAGGTCAGAGATGTGTCGTGTGGTTTCGTTGAATGTTTTGATCGTTGGAAGCCATATAGTTTGCAAAGTCAAAGTTGTTGGAAGGTGAAAACAGTATGGAATGATGCCATTTTTTCTGAATTACGCGCCCTTTCTTCTTGATGCATCTTTTAAGGGATTTTCAAGTCTGAACGTTGAAACATTCTGCGATTGCTTGTGATGATCTCGGCTCAAGCCAGAGGAAATCAACTGCGGATTTCGCCCTCTCAGTTTGTGCATCAGATTGCCGAGATGCCTCGCGACAAGGACGTCTACTTTGCCAAGCTCGCAGAGCAAGCCGAACGGTATGATGAGATGGCTGACTACATGAAGGCGGTCGGTGACGATGGCAATGAGCTTTCCGTGGAGGAACGCAACTTGTTGTCCGTGGCCTACAAGAACACTGTTGGATCTCGCCGTGCTGCTTGGCGCATCATTTCAAGCGTGGAGCAAAAGGAGAAGTCCAAAGGCAACGAGACTCAGGCTGGCTATGCCAAGGACTACCGAGTCAAGGTTGAGAATGAGTTGCAGAAGATTTGTGACACCATCCTCCAGCTCTTGGATAAGGGCCTCATTCCAAAGGCCACTCAGGCGGAATCCAAAGTGTTCTATCAGAAACCCGGCTTGGCTGAAGGTGATTTGCAGTGGTTTCACGTGATTTCTGTTTTCTGATGTTTTCTATATGTTATTCTCTCACGTTATTTGGGGATTTTCGGGAGGTCGTTGAGGATGTTGAGGAAGTATAAGGAAGTATGAAGAAGTTGTTTTTCATGGTTTGTCTCTTTGGAGTTGCAGCAATCATCTCAGGAAGATGAAGGCAGACTACTACCGCTACATTGCAGAGTTCCGTAGTGGCGACGAGAAGAGCAAGGCAGCAGAGGAGGCCCGCAAAGCATATGCTGATGCGGCCAAAGTTGCAAAAGATGACCTGGCAGTCACTCATCCAATTCGCCTTGGCTTGGCATTGAACTACTCAGTCTTCATGTACGAGGTTCTGAACGATCCTGATGAAGCCTGCAAAATGGCTCGCACAGCCTTTGAGGACGCCATCGCAGAGCTTGACAATGTGGCAGAAGACTCCTACAAGGATTCCACTTTGATCATGCAGCTTTTGCGAGACAACCTGACGCTCTGGACCTCCGACCAGGAAGCCGGAAATTGAGACCTGTTCCCGGGTCTAATAGTTTCTACGATCGCACTCAAGTCAGCAAAGAGCGGTACAGTGGTTGCGCGTCGTTGTTGATGTGCGGTCGTTCGGGAGATGGGGGGAACCAGACAGAGAATCATCGAAGGCCATGCCAAGAAAAGAGACCGATGTCACTGATGTCAGCACTTGTGTGGGCGAGGGGTTTGACAATGAAGTTTGAGAGCGACAGGCTCATAGTCTTTGTCCCAGGCCTTTCAGATTTTCTGGTTGCTAGCAGTGCTTCACGGTCTTGTCGAACATGAATGACGGAACATTTACCGTAAATTGCCTCACCACATCATTCATTTGGTCAAGCAACCAGACAGGCAAAGCGTTCAATTCTTTTTCACAGATCACTGCATCATACCATATGTTCATCCCCACCAGGTTTCATTCAAATCAGGAGTTGCAGTCTGCCTGTTTTGAATTTGAGCTCAAGCTGCTAGAGCATTGTTGCAAGCGCGTGATTGGTGCTGTCAAGCCGTTGAAAGCTTCCAGAAGCCATGCCTCGCGACAAGGACGTCTACTTTGCCAAGCTCGCAGAGCAAGCCGAACGGTATGATGAGATGGCTGACTACATGAAGGCGGTCGGTGACGATGGCAATGAGCTTTCCGTGGAGGAACGCAACTTGTTGTCCGTGGCCTACAAGAACACTGTTGGATCTCGCCGTGCTGCTTGGCGCATCATTTCAAGCGTGGAGCAAAAGGAGAAGTCCAAAGGCAACGAGACTCAGGCTGGCTATGCCAAGGACTACCGAGTCAAGGTTGAGAATGAGTTGCAGAAGATTTGTGACACCATCCTCCAGCTCTTGGATAAGGGCCTCATTCCAAAGGCCACTCAGGCGGAATCCAAAGTGTTCTATCAGAAACCCGGCTTGGCTGAAGGTGATGTGCAGTGGTTTCACGTGATTTCTGTTTTCTGATGTTTTCTATAATTCTCTCACGTTATTTGGGGATTTTCGGGAGGTCGTTGAGGATGTTGAGGAAGTATAGGGAAGTATGAAGAAGTTGTTTTTCATGGTTTGTCTCTTTGGAGTTGCAGCAATCATCTCAGGAAGATGAAGGCAGACTACTACCGCTACATTGCAGAGTTCCGCAGTGGCGACGAGAAGAGCAAGGCAGCAGAGGAGGCCCGCAAAGCATATGCTGATGCAGCCAAAGTTGCAAAAGATGACCTGGCAGTCACTCATCCAATTCGCCTTGGCTTGGCATTGAACTACTCAGTCTTCATGTACGAGGTTCTGAACGATCCTGATGAAGCCTGCAAAATGGCTCGCACAGCCTTTGAGGACGCCATCGCAGAGCTTGACAATGTGGCAGAAGACTCCTACAAGGATTCCACTTTGATCATGCAGCTTTTGCGAGACAACCTGACGCTCTGGACCTCCGACCAGGAAGCCGGAAATTGAGACCTGTTCCCGGGTCTAATAGTTTCTACGATCGCACTCCAGTCAGCAAAGAGCGGTACAGTGGTTGCGCGTCGTTGTTGATGTGCGGTCGTTCGGGAGATGGGGGGAACCAGACAGAGAATCATCGAAGGCCATGCCAAGAAAAGAGACCGATGTCACTTCAGCACTTGTGGGGGCGAGGGGTTTGACAATGAAGTTTGAGAGCGACAGGCTCATAGTCTTTGTCCCAGGCCTTTCAGATTTTTTGGTTGCTAGCAGTGCTTCACGGTCTTGTCGAACATGAATGACGGAACATTTACCGTAAATTGCCTCACCACATCATTCATTTGGTCAAGCAACCAGACAGGCAAAGCGTTCAATTCTTTTTCACAGATCACTGCATCATACCATATGTTCATCCCCACCAGGTTTCATTCAAATCAGGAGTTGCAGTCTGCCTGTTTTGAATTTGAGCTCAAGCTGCTAGAGCATTGTTGCAAGCGCGTGATTGGTGCTGTCAAGCCGTTGAAAGCTTCCAGAAGCCATGCCTCGCGACAAGGACGTCTACTTTGCCAAGCTCGCAGAGCAAGCCGAACGGTATGATGAGATGGCTGACTACATGAAGGCGGTCGGTGACGATGGCAATGAGCTTTCCGTGGAGGAACGCAACTTGTTGTCCGTGGCCTACAAGAACACTGTTGGATCTCGCCGTGCTGCTTGGCGCATCATTTCAAGCGTGGAGCAAAAGGAGAAGTCCAAAGGCAACGAGACTCAGGCTGGCTATGCCAAGGACTACCGAGTCAAGGTTGAGAATGAGTTGCAGAAGATTTGTGACACCATCCTCCAGCTCTTGGATAAGGGCCTCATTCCAAAGGCCACTCAGGCGGAATCCAAAGTGTTCTATCAGAAACCCGGCTTGGCTGAAGGTGATGTGCAGTGGTTTCACGTGATTTCTGTTTTCTGATGTTTTCTATAATTCTCTCACGTTATTTGGGGATTTTCGGGAGGTCGTTGAGGATGTTGAGGAAGTATAGGGAAGTATGAAGAAGTTGTTTTTCATGGTTTGTCTCTTTGGAGTTGCAGCAATCATCTCAGGAAGATGAAGGCAGACTACTACCGCTACATTGCAGAGTTCCGCAGTGGCGACGAGAAGCGCAAGGCAGCGCAAAGCATATGCTGATGCAGCCAAAGTTGCAAAAGATGACCTGGCAGTCACTCATCCAATTCGCCTTGGCTTGGCATTGAACTACTCAGTCTTCATGTACGAGGTTCTGAACGATCCTGATGAAGCCTGCAAAATGGCTCGCACAGCCTTTGAGGACGCCATCGCAGAGCTTGACAATGTGGCAGAAGACTCCTACAAGGATTCCACTTTGATCATGCAGCTTTTGCGAGACAACCTGACGCTCTGGACTTCTGATCAAGAGCAGGGTAACTGAGGGCCGCAAAATCGGTCAACGGGCAAGGTAAGCTAGAGTACAATACAACAGTTGTGAACAGCTGACCTGCAACGCCCAGGGAGATTGGGGGGAACCACAAAAAGCACTGAGCAAGATGATCCTGAAAAAAGAAGCGTGGCCGCTTTTTCCATCAAGATGTTGAGATACAACCTGAGTTGATTTCGCAACTGTTCCGATTTGTGGGTAAGATAATTATGGAAGTTGCGCAATTCATTACATGTAGTTAGAATGTCGTGTAATGATTAGATGGAATATTATATTCCTATCAACTATCAACTCAGTACTATTGAAATATACTAAGATTAAAAGTATACTTGATTTTACTTGTACTTATCGCTGTTCTAACGAACGTGCCGTGATTTATTGTTGTCATGTTCTCAGCCGATGCTTCAAGACCACGGCGGGACTGACGGCTCTGGGGATTGCGCGTTGCAGGCATGGCACAATGGTACAGGGCCTCAGAGTGACAGAAGGTGAGAGACGACCGGAGATTATGGCAGGAAACCTGCACACACACACACACACACAAAAAAAACACATTGTCACACATTCAGATTAAAAACACAGTGAAAGGCAAACCGAAATAGGATTTTATTATCATTCTGTGTCTTATGGCTCCATGTATTTTTGTACATACATTGCATACAGTTCTGCTCGACACTCTGTGTGGGCTCGTATTTCCGGGCATGCTGCCGTCATCTCGAATTTCTCCGTCAAAACATGAATTGACTTTGATCATCTTTGATCAAGGCTGCCGCTTCAGTTGTAGCAGACGACTGGCCAACTACCGGGCGGCAAGGTTTTGCTGCTGTACGACGGACACGGAGATTGGGTCTGCCGAAATCGCAACTCTTCAAGCAATCCCAAAATCAGATCCAACCCAGGAGCTTCAGCAG
>VSDK01007757.1:205507-254493 GCA_009767595.1 Symbiodinium kawagutii | reverse complement strand
GTAGCCACAAGTGGCCAGTGGCGGTGATACAAAAGCAGGAAGTCCAACGGGGTCACAGGGGTTGCTGAGTGCTTTACGGATTGAGCGAACGCAGTGTGTGGGCCAAGAAAACTTAGAGCAACCCGGAGTGGAGCTACGGTGATACATTGCTTATGTATCTGTTGGTTTGCGATTTCGACCGTGCCTTTGATGACAAAGATCACGTGGTGTTTTTGCTTCGCCTTGGCATCATGTGGCATCCTCTAGGATTTGGAAACGGAAGGCCTGGAGAAGGCCTGAGCGTTTTATGATGTCATTCAGCTTGCTGCTGTTTTTTTTTCAATGCGCATAGCAGTGCTGGATATAATTGTACAAATGCATTGCAAAACATGCAAAAACCTATCGTAAATATGACACACACAATGATATAAGGCTCAGTGACACTGGCCCTAAACGGATTTGATTCATTGTACTTTCACAACAGAGGGGGTTCAGAGGGATGCTGCTTGATGCTACCATCAACGAGCAAGTATACGAAAATATGCATAATGCATCACTTTGCTATCTTAGTGTGCAATTTACATTTACAGGGCTGATGCGGTCCGTCGCTTTGCGGCACTTTGCATCCTCGCATTGAATCCTTGATCGCTCAACATTCGAATTCAACTTCTTCCACAGGGATAAGTTGTAGTATCCGAATGTAGGCCCTGAATCATTGATTGGTGTGAGAGTTCAGAATAGCTCGAAGATCTGAATAACGAGGACTCCTGCATCAATTCCACGTGCTTCCCTCGTTCTCTGCAGGCACTGGAAACAGCTCCGATCTGTGGACAATTTACACTTCTAGTAGACACGCAGGAGACGGGATCACTTGGCAGTGTGAGAGTTTTTGTAAGTTGGCATTGTTTAGTTTACATACTTGAAACTTTCAAGTTTTTCAATACCAAGCCAAGGATGTAGAAGCAGAAACATGTAGATTAACTGATCAAGCTTAAGCCTTCCAATTTGTATGCTTCTACATGTTGGCAGCAAGGCTTCATCCTATTCTTCAGTAGTATTTGAGAAAGATGCCAAGACGTGGCAGATTACACCTGAATCATTGCCCAGCCTTGAAACCGCCAGAAGGAGCATGCCACGCTTGGCTTGAAATTCGATACAATCAGCAGTAGAAGTGGACCAATGATCACAGACATCACGGATGGCGCCGTTGCAAAGTTCAACCAGCTGTATCCAGCAAAGGCACGCCGTTGCATGTGTGCTTGTGCCAAAAATCATCAAACACCAGTATGGACGTTTATCAAACATAGTGAATGGATGTCAAAGGAACCAAAACCAAAGTAAGTTATCGTGTGTAATGTTATAGTGGTACAGTATGCGGGATCTGCGCAAAAAGTGGGGAAACTGAAGCCTTTTCCAGAGGAAGCTGTTTGACAATGTGTGTGTGGGTGTGCGCCCCAAATAGGTGCCGAAGGGCACGAATCAAGCTGCTTGTACCCAGGAGGAATTTCCAAACAATCCAAACTAGATGCAGATTGAGGCATTATCTGCGGATTAGGGGGTTTACCGATTGCCTCCGCTTGGGTGATTGCGGATTAAAGCTTTCCAGGTAGCTGCTGTCCGGGCATGATTGGGGTTTGTTTTTCACGTTTCCTACCCCACTTCCGTGAAAACATGAGGCCAGAGAGCGTTTTTGGTTTAAGGTTTCTCGCTTGGTCGTTTGGGGGGTGAGTAAGACAAGGGAGTTGAAAAACATATAGTATCAAAGGGGTTCCTTTAACTAAGGTCCCATGAATTAAACCCCGAAAGCTTAAGTCCCAGTCTAGGATGCCTCACATGCAGAGCTTTCACGAAGCAGGGGCGGCTCTACGAATCTGCAGCAATGGCTATGAATGGAGTTGTCCGGTGTTTCCACAGCTTCATGCTCATGCTCTTGGTGTTCTTGGGATGCAGCATCCCAGGTTTTGATTCAATAGGCATCTTGGTTGTTTCTTTGTTGCTCCAGGCCTGTTGGGTTATTGCAGGCAGGGTTGGCTCACTTAGTTTTTCCCTGTGGGGCCGCTATAGTGTGCCAAAGTCAACAAAGGCAGCAAGAAAGCACATAGTTTATAGCAAACGTGACAGTTCAGCTCAGCATGATTGTCCTAGCTCAGTGACGCAGTGGTTAGGTGGTTTTATCTGGCATTTCCACATTTTCACCTTGCTGCTCACGAGTTGTTTTCACCCAGATTTTGAATCAAGGGTCGCGCTCTTGATTCCAATGTTGAATCAAGCGTCCGGACGACGCAATCTGACCATTGTGATGGAAGCTGCCGTTGGCCAGGAGTTGGTCATACCCTCTGACATGAAGTTTCAAGGACGGACCTTGCAGAAAATCCTTGCTGCCGGCTATGTTGACAATAAGCTGGCTCAACGTCTCGTGTGGGTTGCCAAGTGTTCACATGAAGCTCCTACACTTGTGCCTGGATCGGTGCTGAAACATAGCAGGCCTGCGCCAAAGGCCAAAACTGAAAACACGTACGTCTTCAAGATCAGTTGTAACCTTCGATTCCTTTCTCGCAGTACACAGTCGCAGTTAACAGATGCGCCTGGGAATTTTTTTCGCATGTGGTTGTCGCCAATTGCAAAGGACATCCTCCTTCACTTTGGGGATACATGGAATTTTCACAAGGTTGACTCTGAAGATCTGGTTCGAGGAAAAGTTCGTGTGAAAGGAAAGAAACATGCTCTTCAGATGCTTCGTGCTAGTGGTCAGGAGCACAAGGGACAAGTTTGGTTTCTTGAGCCCGGCCAATGGGAAGAATTGACAGAAGTCACTCCGAGAGTCCTTTGGTGTGACAAACTTCCTGCTGAGAACTCCTTACAGTTTCCCAACAGAGTTGCCAAAGATTTTGGTGCTTTCGGTGTTGCTCGTGGACGCATCCAACTTGGAATCAGGGTACCTCCCGATGACAGCAGATTGAAGCCCACTTCGTCAATATGGCAGGTGCAAACCACTCCTCCAGGGTGGGATTTTCAGAACGTCACTGATGTTTTGGAAGACTCTGGATTCACTGCTATTGAAATGCTCTCCAAGCAACGGCGCCGGGGCGGCTCAGCTTGGTCCTTTCGTGCCACTCGTGCCGATTCTCGACATCAAATCACACTTCACTTTGAAGAAAACGATGAAGAAGAAGAGCTGGATTTGTTTGTGGTCAAGCAAAGTGAGCGAAGACAGCCCAGTTCCATCACTTGTTTGAAACCTGAAAAGAATGTTCTTTTTAATGCTGACTCTGCATTCCCTAAAGTTGATACTGCTGCCATTGCTCGCCAAGGGAAAGACAAAGGGAAAGGCAAAGTTTCGGGCAAACACGGCAGCGCTGCTGCCACTGGTTCTTTCCCGAAGACACCCGTTTTGGACATTGAGGATGACGATGACCTCAACTCTCAAGCTGAAGATGAGGTACCATGCGCAACTGCCGATGCTGAAATGAATTCGCCGCAAAATGGCACCAAGAGGAGAGCGCCGGCAGCTCCCAGCCCTGCTAAGATTCCTCCCAACTTGCGTGTTTCTCTTGACAACATCAAAACCATGGCAAATCCGGGGGAGGGCAACTGTCTCTTCCATTGTCTGGCTCAAGCCGAAACAGTGCCTGGGAGAGTTCGTTCACACAGGCAATTACGGGCCTTCGTAGTGAATTACATGACAAAGCATTGGCGCCGCTTCCAAAGCTTTTGGGACGGGCTCGGTCCCGAAAACCAGCCCGTGGCAGATTTCAATGAATATTTGTCCTTGGTCAACAAGAACCAGGCATGGGGGGGATACGCTGAAATCGCCGCCTTTGCCGCTGCAATCAGCAAACCTGTCCTGGCTGCTCACAGTGCAGGTGGAAATGTTCGTGTCTTCAATGCTGGCGCTACCAACAGCGTCGTTGTCCTTCATTACCAAAATGAACACTATGAGCTCGTTCTCCCCACAGATGAGCAGTTGCGACGCTTGTGGCAGATTACCGAGGATGCAAGCAATGTGGCCAGCAAAAAGAGCTGTAGAGGGGCTGCCAAGATGTGCAATAGCCCACGCTTAAGTGACTTTGCCTCTGTACGTTCCAGCTGCAAAAAATCTCGCGCCAGTCCTGGTCTCAGTGCTTTTGCCTCATCCGTAGGTCGCAAGCAGAAAGGTTCTGCCAAGCTCACTCAGTTTGCTTCTTCTCGAAAAAGCATACGTTCAAACGCTTCGTGCAGCTCCGAGATCGCTCCGTTGGATGATTTGTCAGGTCCTTTGCTCACAGTGCCTCCCCGAAGTGGGAAAGTTGACCAAACCGCCACCCACACGTGGAAATGCAATTTGTGCTCGCAGGTGTTCCGGGGTAACCCACGTCAGCTGACGATGCATAGACTTAGACATGGCAGAGCCAAACATGGTTGCCCCTCTGAAAACGCTCATTTCGCTTTTCCTTGAATAGTGAGCGACATTCAAATGCATTTGCGAAGTTGGACATGCTGCAAAGGCAAATTTGGATTGCCGTTTGGATTGAAATACACTGCCCGACGCAACACGGCCTTGAAACATACCGAAAAATGTTTCAAAAAGCCCATCGCTTTTGGTGAAAATGCTAAAAGATGTGCCAACCTTGGATTGAGTAGGCCCGGTGCCGGCACCCTGCCCGTGCCACTTCCTGAAGGTGGCAGACTGCATGAGTGGATAACCTTGCATCACACCAAAAGATTTCACAATCAGGTGATGTCCTTTTGTCAGACATGTGCTTGCGACAAACGGGCATTTACTCATGGCCATTGTGAAGGTCCTACTGCAAAATTACGTAGCTTGAGAAAGAAATGGCAACAGTGGCTTTTCTTGCGACAACATCACAACGCTGAGCTTGCTGAGTGGGTTCAAAGTTGGCAGCTCACTCGAAAAGATGTTGTGGAGCTCGACAAGGTGACGCTGCGCCGATCAGGAGCTCTTGCCAAACCTCTTCCTGCGCTCACCAAGTCTCGATGGCGGCGTGACTTGACTCAAGATGGAGATGTTGAAAGCAATCCTGGTCCTCAACCTCTCCTGACAACGGCATTTCTCAACACTAATGGCTACAATGGCTGTTGGAGTGCCATTGATCATTTGGCTGGCAAATGCGACTTGCTGGGTATGTCCGAAACCCACACAGTCGGATGGCATCATGACCAAGTCATTCTGAAATTGCAGCACCTCCTGCCAATACTACACTTGACAGTTTAGGGCGAACTCGATATCATGGTGGAATCATTTTTGCGATCGCGATCACTCTGCCCGGAGTCAAAAATCTTGAAACCCAAGGATCGCATGGTTCTCTTTTGGCGTTTGATTTACAACCATGCTTTGTTGGTTTTCTGCGGGCGCGCTCTGGGCTCACAAGTGACAATGCAATGTGGGACTCTTTGCTCAAAGTCCACGCAGTGGCCACTAGACAACACTGCCCATACTTGTTTGCAGGTGATGAACGCCTGCGGAAAATGGCCTTCTTCAGATCGCCGGGGCTTTGGCTGCCGCCACTGACCCTGACGGTTCACTCATACCCACTCGCTGGCAGACTTGGTGTTCCGTCCCAGCCAGGTGCATTGACTACGTGATCACTGATCCTGCTCTTGAGCTCGCTGTCAGATTGGACGGTCGCAAGATTAGTGATCGCAAAATCGTGCATTGCCAGTGGCAACGACACGTGCAGCTGACGCCAATTGCTCACATGCAAAGCACTGTCCATTATAGTAAACCTGCTAATGTCAGTGAAAACCAATGGAGAACTGCTTTTGCGCAATTTTGAAGCTGCTCCACGCCCGCAGCTCACGGGTGGTGCTAATGCGGAATGGCGAAGCTTTTGTGACATTGTTGAC
Source organism: Symbiodinium kawagutii (assembly GCA_009767595.1). NCBI lineage: Eukaryota > Dinophyceae > Suessiales > Symbiodiniaceae > Symbiodinium > Symbiodinium kawagutii. Next base: position 248,670 of record VSDK01007757.1, on the reverse strand, counting down.
AAGGTGCGCCAGCAAGTTCGACTTCACTTCCAAGTCAAATGTTCTCGTCATTGTGAAAGGCCCAAAGGCTCTGCTCCCGTCGCTCTGCCCCCTGGCACTCTCTCCAAAAAGCAATTTCCTGATAAGAGCATCCGGGCTCGGCGGTTGCGAAATCTCTTACGCAAACTGCTTGAATGTGACCGACGACAGCGAATTGGCACGGCAAAAGCTTCACCGATCTTTGGCCTCGAATTTTGAAGAAATGGTGCTTGCCTGAACCACCGTGTAAAAACTTGATTGATGTAATTTCTCAGGTTCAAACTGCGCTATCCGCCCAAGCTGCTCAGGAAAAAGAACCGGCCGTCGACGCTTGGATTCACAACATGATTTGCAAAGGTGCCAAGGCCACTCAATGGCTTAAAGGCTCCATGCCTGCTCAGCCGAACGCTCTTCGAGTGACCCAGGAAGATGGCAGTGTGCGCATCACACGTGACATTCAAGACTCCTTCAAAGAAATTGAAAAATTCTGGAATCAAATTTGGCAACGTGACATTGAATGTGAAGAATTGTTGCGTCTTCGCAGTGGCAATCTCACTCGACCTTCTGGGGTTCCCATGCAAGATGACTGGCATTTGCAAGCTTCTGAGCTACTTGAACTCGCGCAGAAAAACTCAGGGGCTGCTGGACCTGCATGATGGCTGGCGTCACTCTGAAGTGCGATTTTAGCCAGAACAAACTTGGGAAGTTTTTCTTTTTACTTTGGCATGAATGGTGCTCGCGAGACCAGTTCCCAGACAACTGGAACCATTGCCGGCAAGTCATGTTGCCCAAAGATGAACAGCTTGATGGGGTCATCCCAGTGCAATCCTTGAGACGAATTTGCGTGCAGTCGCTCATTTGTCGTTTGCTCTCTTCAGCCATGGCTTGTAGAGCCCGCAGTTGGTTTGTCCAAAATGGTTCTCGTGACACTCATGGCGCGGTGCAAGCCCGCAGCATTGCCGCAGCCATTCTTGCCCTTGATGATGCTTACGAACAGCGTAGCCTCCTTTGTAGCTTAGATCTTGCCAAGGCCTTTGATCACATGTCTGCAGAACTTGCCGCAGGATTTCTTCGCCGTGCCGGCTTTCGCAGCCAGTGGGCGCGTCACTTGAAGCATGTTTGGCAAAAACAGTGGCGGTGGATACAGCTGATGAATTTCACAAATCCTGAACCTGTGCAAGTGTGCGCATCTGTGCCGCAAGGATATATGCCATTGCCCCCATTGCCATGATTCTCTATCTTGCTGAAGCTGAAAGTGCAGTCACTCAACATGCGCAGGCTACTGGATTTTTTCGGCAACTTGCCTACATCGATGATCGTAACTTTGTCACTGATGCTCCTCAGAGACTTCAAGAAGCTTGTCAAAACTGGCATCAGTGGTGCCAAAGACTGGGTCTCAGTGAAAACCATTACAAAATGGCAATCCTCTGTACCTCTCTGGAGCTCAAGCGACAGATTCAATCTGCAGGCTTCCAAGTCGCTGCTTGCTTGATAATCTCCGCGTGTTGGGGGTTGATTTTGGTAACGATATTGTGCCTTCAATCCAGAATCGTGAAAAGGTGGCTTGGACTATCGTCAAAAGATTGGCGTTGCTGCCGCTCGGTAACAATCACAAACGAGCCCTTGTTCGCACTCGCGCAATTCCACTTCTGACTTGGGGGTGGTGGCTCACTTCACCATCTGCTGAATTTTGCAAAATTTTGGGCTACACAGATGAAAACAGTTGTGTCAAACTCAGCACACTGGCCTCTCGTGAATTGTGGCATGTACTCGATGGGCATTGGACTGATCCATCGTTCATCAGTGGGCAAGATGCTCAAACAGTTTTTTCGCGCCGCCAGGTACTGGCGGCAAAAAGGATTTGACTTTCGCCACAGCAAGTGGGCCGCACGTGTTTTCGATTTTCTTAGGAATTTTGGTTTCTGGCAGTCTCAGCCGGATCTCATACTGCGCTGAATGCTTGTGCGCATGAATTGTGCGAAGAATGTCGACATAGACAGATGCCTTAATCCTTCATTTCTAGCAATCGTCGCGATGCGCGTGAAATTTTGAATGATTTTGTTTGTGATCCTGTTGTTTTGCGCAATGTTTCAAAAATCTACAGAGATGCTGATAGCCATGAGCGAACTGTGCTGATAGGAGCTGCTCTCAGCCCTGCTGCTTATGATAAGGTTGCCAATTTGCCTGTCAGGCAAAATTGTCATCTCTGCCATGCTGCTGTCGTCCCTGATTGGCAGCACGTTGCGTGGCAGTGTGATCATTTCAGCTTCACTCGGCCCCTTGAGCCGAACAGCACTTTGCAAAAACGGCTTGGTTGGCCGTGTGGATCACATGACAAACACACTCTTGAGCACGTTGGAATTGTCCGTCGCAGTTGCGTGCAAAAGTGTGGCTTTAGGAGCTAGCCTGTTTGTTCCTTGTTTGCATTTCGCTCCCCTCGGGTGACTTAGGTGATGACTTGCTGGCCCTTCGGGGCCGTTCTCCGCTTCACTACGTGTGGGTGCGGCCGTCCAAAACTATACCAATGTTGATGTGTATTTGCTTGGGGGTTGCCATGGTGATTGCCCCTTTGATTTTTGCAATTGGTAGATCTAGATGGAAAACCAAAGCGCAAAAGACTTGCAAAAAAAAAGTAATTGTGCACAAGCTAAGGCGTCGCAAGTTGTGCCCACTGAGGTGCATCCCTGAACGTCTTGTATCGAAATTGTCAGCGCGAAGACAACGCATGAGAGGTGGGGGGGCTCAGCAGTGACAGGGCGAAAAAGAGAAGAGAAATCTTCAGTGCTTGAAGCATTGCGGTCTCTTTTGTCGCAAGCCCACACTCCCAGCAAAGAAGCAGATGACATGGACACATGGCTATACCAGCAGTTGCAGTGGATAGTCCAAGCAAAACCTGCAAACATGTTGAATGAAATTCGCAACATTGCGCGCCGGGCCGAGCAATGGCAACAGCACGACAGCAAGCCAAAGACGACCGAGCAATACAGCAAGCCTTCCAGGTGGAGATCTCGAGCTGATCAGCGCCCAAACAGCAGCGAGAACAACACATGGAAACCATCGCGTAACAAGACAGCAAACACCGCCCCAGAAGCTAAAGGGCAACAAACACGCAACAGATGGCAAAAAGAAAGCAGATGGCATGAAGTCAGGTGGAGACCCAGACCACAAGAGTTTGAAGAAGACCCACAGAGGGTCAAAGTGTTTCACGACCCTTGTGACTTGTCAGAGCAGTTAGATTGCATGAATGATTCCATGGCAGAGACCGGCCAGTTCCATTTGGTCTTTCACGCAGACACACTGGAAGTTGCGCAAGAAGCTTTTGACATGTTGAGAGTCATTGCCAATGCCAAAGCCAGCATTTTTGTCACCGGCAGAGCAAGCGCCAAAGACAACGAGCGCCCGGAATGGATGGAAGATGCGCATTGGACGCGCGTTTCAGGTCACATAAACCAGAAACTGCAGGCGCGTGCTGGTTGGCTCCTTGCAATTGGTCATCTTAGACCAGGCAAGGCCAAAAGCACCACCATCAACATTAAGCAACGTTTGCGCAATTCAGTGGTCCTCAGGCTGATCATGGACCGTAAGTTTTGTGACAGGTGGTTCACACAGCATGCAACTGAAGCAGCCAGGCATTGGTGTCATACTCAACATCCAGGTTCTCAAAGCGATGTTCAAGACGCTTGGGGCTTCAAACCCGAGGACAACAACAACATCATCAAAGGCATGGTCAGAATCTTTAATGTAGAGGTGGCATGTGCATTGGTCAGAGCTAGTGGCGCTGAAGCGGACGGCGAAAGATGGTTTGTTGAAGCATTGCTGCCAGATAAAGAACCCATGTCAGTTGAGTGGTTCCCATGGGATGGTCAGGAGTCATGGGCAGAACATGCATCACGCTGCAAGATTGAGGCAGGAGACCGAGGCCTCATCAGAGGCCGATATCAACTCGGAATCAAGATTCCACAAGAAGAAGTCGAGGCATCAGCCAGGAAGTGGATCTTAACAAGGTTTTCCAGCTATGGGGCATTTGGACGACGTCAGATACTGCCTTGAACAAAATGGCTTCGAAGATGTCGAGGTGCAGGCCAAATCCAAGCGTGGACGTCAGACCAACTGGACGTTCACGGGCAAAAGAGATGACAGGCAAGAAATCGTTGAAGCCCTTCTGCATGATGAAGAAGGCTTTGAATACGACCTCGTCATGACCAAGGCAGTGCGCGCTCGTCGGTCTCAGCCAAAAGTCCGACTCATCAAGAATCCGAAACGAGTATATCTGAATCTGAATTTGGAAGAAAGCTGGCAGAGTCATTCCAAAAAAGCGCCCGCAAACCAGTACTCTGCTCCAATGAACCGGCGCAAGCAAATGAAGGACTTTCTTGAAGAAGAAGACGCCTCGTTCGAACCGAATGAAAGAGAACGAACGCCTAGACGGCAAAGCAAAAACACATGGCCCCCTGCCAGCGATGAGTGGGAAAGAGATGGTAATGTTATTGGCTATCCAGGCCAAGGTGACTGCTTGTTTCACGCAGTCCAGCAACATCTTCAAAAGGTCGAACCCGGCAAAAGAAGCACGCGCCGGCAGCTCAGAGCATAGACGGTTGCCTGCGTGAAAAAGAAAGCCAAGCATTACGAAAAAGCATGGGACCACACTGGTCCCAAAGGCAACGACGCAGACATGACATTCGAACAGTACCTTGAAGCCATGGCCGTTCCAGGCACTTGGGCTGGAAAATTGGAAGCGTTAGCCAAAGCAGAAAACCGCAAGATGAGAATCCTGATACATACTTCATGGAATGAAATTGTTGAAATCAACCAGGAAGGCAGCACAACGGCATGTTTTTACTATGATTATATAGTCGGTCATTGGGGGTATGTGGACAACGCCAATGTCGAACGTTGGACTCAAAGGAAAAGACACATGACACTCACAGCCGAAGAGGTGGACCCCGCCCTATGGCCAAAAACGCCTGAGAGGCGGTGTCAAGTCCACATCCAGTGCGCCGAACCTGTCAAGTTTTGCCAGCAGTGCCAAAACTGTGAAAAAGTGCAGCGTTTCAGTTGCAAAAAGCAAATCCAAACAGTCTCGTGCTATTGCAAGCATAGCCAGTCGCGCCCCCTGCAGCAGTACCGTCGTTGCTACTTCGAAATTTGTCAGCATTTGCAACAGAATGCCGGGCAGCATCTGATCGTCCTCCTGCCACATTCTAGATCGAGAGTTGATGGCAGAACCGACTTCAAGCGCAAGCGTAGCCCACAAAGATGTCATTGAGTGGAAATGTCATCTGTGCTCATTTGCCGTCGAAGACGAACGGCGCAGACTCAATTATCGTAAAATTAGGCACATCGAGCAATCCCATCCGAAGGAAGATCGCAGCGCTTTCTCGAACTTTTTGCATTTGATTCACCCTTTCGTCAGTGTGTCCAATATTCCCATGCATTCATCAAAGATGTTGGACTTGTTCAAAGTGTCAGCAAGGCTTGCCTAAAGGACTCAAATACATTGCATATCGCTATATCGCACTAAAACACATGAAAGCCTGCTTTGGCAGAACAGTGAGCATGAAATGGAACCTTAAGCAGTGCTCCAAGAAGCGCATCGCCAGACAAGCCAGTGGTGGAATTTGCGCGCCGAATGACACGCGCAGAGCCACCAAGTTGCGCATTTGGAATCATGGCCCCGCAGTCAAGAACACATGGTCACAATGTCACAGTCATGTGTAGCAAGCGCGCCAGCGCCGCCGCTCACCAAACACCGCAGAAGCCAATGTGAAGGTGCCAAGGTGCGAGCCTCCAGATTGCGCAAAAAGCATCTCTGGTGGGCATTCCTCAGGCAAACATTTCCTGACCAAATTCAGCATTTTGCATTCGCTGTCAAGCTCGCCGAGGCCAATATGCTTGAAGAGCGGGCTCGGCTGAATCACAAGAAAGGCTGGACCAAAGTCACACCGCTCCAGCAAACCACTTGGTTTCGAGACTTGTGCTGACGGTGACGTAGAGCCCAATCCAGGGCCAGGCTCCTCCATAGCGTGTGCGTTCCTCAATTGGCCTCAGTAGAGCGTGGGAAGCACTTGAAGAGATGTGTTCCTTCGACATCTTTTGTTTAGCAGAAACACAAGCAGATCAGTGGCGTCATCGACAATTGGTTAGTCGCTTGCACAGCTTAAGGCTACCGCGTGGCAAGTGTTCCTGGCAAAAATTTGCCAAACCGAACCCAGAAAAGGGTGCATGGCGGTCTCTTGGTAGCCAGTAAAACGCGCATCCCGGCATATGAAATCACCAGAAGTAGCGGCCCCAAGGGCGACCTTCTAGCGTTAGACATGAATTTTGCATTCGCTGCCTTTTTGTGGCAACGTGGAGCAGAAGACAATGACGGAGGACTTGTTGACGATCCAGCCACCCTTGCCGAACAATCTGCTCTGTCAAGACGCAACTTTTTCGCTATAGGGGATTGGAACATGACCCCTGCAGAAAAAATGTCTTGCCCAATTTGGTTTGTCAGGCAAGCCGTGCAGAATGAACATGGCGAATATGTTGCTTCTCGCTGGCCTTCGAAAGAGGGCCAAGCAGCCACCAGATGCATTGATTATGTGCTCACGGACTCCCAACAACGTTTGCGACCGAAGTATCTTGAGAGACACATGAGCGATTGCAAACTGTTCCATGTTAAACTTGCATGCGCTACTTCATGGCAATCCACTGCATATTTGAAGCCCGCAATAAAATATTTCAAACCATCCCATGTCGCTCGTGAACAATGGAGAAGTGAGTTGGAAACAGCCTGAGTGAACACCGACGAAATCCATGAAACAGGTGATCCGGATGAGGAATGGGAAAGTTTTTGCCACGCAGCAGAAATGATTCACGCGCAAGTTTGCCTGAAATTGGAGGTCCCTGTTGTCCAATCCAAGTCAAGAGCCAAAGGATCCATTCCTTCTTTGATTCATGAGCGCCAGTGTGCCAAGTCGGCTTTGCGACGTTCCTCTTTCCAACTGCGCCGATTCCAAAAAGCATTTGCCAGGGTCCTCGAGTGTCGCCGTTTGCTCGCCAAAGGAACAAGTTTTGCGCATGTCTTGAAGAAATTGAAAAAATCCTGGCCCTTGCCGCAGCCGCCGCCTGAGTACATGGGCGCCAGTCTAGGTCGAGTTGCTTACGACTTACAGCAAAGGATTGCCTAAATCCGAGCTCAAGAGCGCGCCAAAGCATTGAACATCTGGCAGGCAAATATGAACAAATGCGGCAAAAAGGCCACGGATTGGTTAAAAAGCAGCATCTTAATCAGGCCCAGCTCCATCAGGGTCACTGAGCCAAATGGTGACACGAGGGTGACCGCCGCAGTCAAAGAAACTTTGGACGCCGTAGCGTCATACTGGCAGGAAATTTGGAAAATAAACGCAGACTCAGAAGAGTTGCAACGCTTAAGAAGAGGTCAGCTCACCAGACCAGCAGGTCCTCCCATGGCAAATATTTGGAAACTCATTCCAGAAGATCTGTGTCAGGCAGCCCGTGTAAATAACGCAGCAGCGCCGCCGGACGGATGGAAAACGGAAGAGCTTCAGGACTGGCCGCTGGTGGCTTGGGAGCGTTTTCTGAAATTGTGGCACAAATGGGCGGAAAATTAGCATTTCCCTCAATGCTGGAGGCATTCACGTCAAATCATGCTTCTTAAAAAGCCAATGTTGAACGGAGTTGCAGAAGCCAAGCGTACAACCAATCATTTGCAGAATCTTATCCACTTGCATGGCCAAACGCAGCCGGGAGCGGATCGCCAGCATGGTAACTGCCTCCACTCATGGAGGGCTCACGCGCAGATACTTGGAATCAGCCATTCTCCGTCCTGATGAAGCATTTCAGGATGGCGGAATTCTGTGCAGTTTAGACATGGACTAGTGTTTTGATAATGTGCATCCAGAACTTGCTTTGGGGCTGCTTGAACACGCAGGATGTCACAAACAGTGGATTGCGCATCTCAAGCATTTCTGGACACAGCAAATTAGATGGATTCAGCTGAACGATCATTGCCAGGCACCAGTAACAACCCCAGCATGTCACAACTTCCATTCCACGAGGTCGCGCCATGCGCTCATTTGTGTTTTGTTAGAAGCCACACATGACATTGAGACTACCATCCGAGGCACTGCCACGGTGCAAGGCATCTTTCTTGATGACCGAAGTTTTTGCAACTGATAACCCTGGCACAGGCGTTACTCCAAAAATGGCGTTACTGGTGTGCCAGACTTGGATTGAAAGAACATTTTGAAAAATGAAAATTATGGCAAACGCTCAGCAGATGCTAGGTTACTTCAAAGCCAAGGGCTGCCTAGACACATTTTTGCAAATTCCATCCGAATTCTTGGAGTTGATTCTAGCATCGATGATCACCACGACAGTGCTGATGTTAGAAATGCAAAGGCAAGGTTCATCCTGTTGCGCCTCATGTCATGTCCGATCAATCCTCCTAGCCAAAAGGAGACTCTTTCGCGTTTTGTGCACGTCCCTCCAGGCTTGGGGCGAATGGCTTTTTGCCCCTAACATCAACAGCAATGGAGCATGGGTTACCCAAATCAAACAGCACATTGACAAAGTCACCAGCATGGGCTCGCGTAATCTTTGGAAATTACTTGAGGGTCATTGGGTTGATGCTACCTTTCATGCCGGGCTGCAATCCTATTATGCATACATTCGAGCATTGCAGTACTGGCAATCACACGGTGTCATCATCAGCAAGGTTCAGTGGTATAGTCGTGTCAAGGCTTTTCTTACCCAGCATGGTTTTCAAAGAGCTGACCATTTTCGATTTACACATGCAAGCAGTGTATGCGATTTCGTCCGAAACAACACAGAGCAATTGCTGAGACGTGTTGGTCACGTCTTGAGGGAAACTTGGAGGAAGAAAAAATTTGACCTCTTTCTTAATAGCGCGAGATGCGCATGGCGCATGTTCATTACGTGGAAGAGAGAGCTAAGAAAGCTTCCGCAGCTTACCAAAACGGTAATTTGCACGAACGCGCAGTTTTGCATGGTGGAGGCGCTCGGTCCATGCATTTACGCCATTCAAAGGAATCAGGATGTACCCGCATGTTGTCCAGACTGTGGTTTGCGTGTTGCCCCAACATGGCAGCGCGTTTTGTGGGAATGTGAGTCGCGGCGGTTTAGTAGACCGGGAACACCGGCGGATGCATTGCGAGCGAGATTAGGTTGGCCTGTGCAAAGTTCCTCTCATGATAGGGTCAATCTAAGTTACGTGGCACAAGTGCGGGAAGAAATGCTCCACAGGTTTGGGTTCCATCCCAGGCCTGAGGTGTGACTTCAAACTTGGAGCTCGGGGAGCTCCGCCTTGTAGTTTGGCATATGGATCAGTTCAAGAATTGGGGGCCATGTGCTCCTCTTGTTTTTGATAAGCAGCCGGAGAACAGTTGCAATGCAGCAGCGCGTAATTTCACCTAGCACAGTTTCTTTCGTGTGCAGTTTTGATTGCCATGAATTGCATTTGTTTTAGATGTGCCGGTTTTCATTGGCATGGCAAATTGTTCGTTCCCGTTTTCAGGCAAGCTGTGGTGTCGTCCATCAGGCCACCATCATTGTCAATTCTGCCCCCAGTCTAGGATACATGTTTGGGGTTTACTCCACTTATTGCTTCCCCTGCAGATTTTTCAGGTGGAGTCTGTGGAGGCCTTGTCTCCCTAGTTCTCAAACGAAGAATCCCTTCTTCAGTATGCCCGGAAATAACCACCAAAAACTCTAGTCCGAGCCTCTCTTGCACGTTTGAAGGGTTTATGTGCCCGGCTTGTAGATTCCCCACTTATTGCTTTTCCTGCGGACTTTTCAGGTGGAGTCCGTGGAGGCCTTGTCTCAATAGTTCTCAAAAGAAGAATACCTTCTTCAGTTTACCCGGAAATAACCCCCGAAAGCTGTAGTCCGAGCCTCTGTTGCACGTTCGGGGACTATTCCGCGTAACCGAACCGGACGAAATGTTTCGCCTCGGAGTGGATTGTCGTCTTTGATAACCCCCAAATTAATCGTAATCCACCGGATTACGGATTAGAAGGATTACCTCCCAAACCGTGGATTACACTGACAAGGATTAGGACTAACCACGTCGGGACTTTGAAGTGGCCAGTGCTAGATAGTTGAGATGGGTCAATTGATTAGAGATTGAACTCTAATTCATATGCTGTTTGGATATAGATGGATGATAGATAGATCAGATATTTAGCTAGTTCTGATAGATCAGATAGGCCAGATGGATGGGATGAATTAAGGATGGGGTGAATTGGGATAAGATAGATAGACGGATGGATGGATGGATGGACGGACGGACGGACGGACGGACGGACGGAGGGACCGAGAGATAGATAGATAGATAGATAGATAGATAGATAGATAGATAGATAGATAGATAGATAGATAGGCAGATAGATAGACAGATAGGTAGAAAGAAAGAAAGATAGATAGATAGAAGAAAGATGATAGAAGGAAGATCGATAGAAGGAAGATAGAAGATAGTTCGAATGAACTGGAATATTTGGATGGATAGATCAAAGATCCGAGATACATGCATGGCAATGTACATATATGCCTACCAGTCACAAACAGTGCGTATGTACCTAACAGGTCTATCTACCTATGTCTCTAGCCTCTATCCGTCTTTTCACATGGTCTGTGCATCTTTGTACATGGAGTGTGAAATTATCTCGTCTTGTCACGTCCTTCTTTGTAACACTCATCTTGACCTCAATTCAGACCTGGTTCGAACCTTTTGTGAATCCAAATTAAGCGAAATTGCAAAAGCGATTGTTCGAGGGCTGCAATCCTTAGAGGTTGCTGAATCTTGATCTCTCACAGAGGGATGAGAGCCGGGTCCACAACTTTTCCTTCAATATGCTTAGCTTTGCCTGCTGCCACTACCTTTTTCTGACTTGCAATTTCCTTTCAGTTGGGACAAGCTATTTGTAAAGGCAGGATGAGCTCCAGGCTTGGATGAAGACGCGTACTGTACTTGCTAAAAAGAATGTGTCATAGAGTCATAGGGCGTTCCAGTGCGTTTTGCCTCATACCATCGCCATCCATTTCCATCCATTACCATAGATCAATAAAAGCAGTTTGACTGCAAAACGAATATGTTGCAAGGACTCTTTCCTGTGGTGGTCTCTCTATCTATTTGTCCGTAGTATCTACACCTACATAGTTTGTTTGTTTGTTTGTTTGTTTGTTTGTTTGTTTGTTTGTTTGTTTGTTTGTTTGTTTGCTTGCTTGCTTGCTTGCTTGCTTGCTTGCTTGCTTGCTTGCTTGCATGTGTTTGCATGTTTGATTGTTTGTCTGTCTAATTAATCTATCTACCAACATGAATGGGTACCTATCCTTTGCAGCTGCAACTTCTCGCAGATATTTCGCGCAAGGGTGGCCCGTTTGAGGCGCTACGGCCTCATGATGTGATTTCAGCTATTGACGATGCTACAAGCAGTGCTGACATCTATGCGAAACTGATTCTTAGAGCATTGGAAAGGGGATCTGCAAACGGGGCAGGATGCATGCCTAGATGATCAAACGCCTGTTTCGACCATTGGATCTTGTGACAAGGTCACATGTAAGTATTGTGACAACAGAGAAGATGAGAAGATTGACAATGACTGTGTGAAAATCCCGCTGAAACAAAAAGTAAAAGCAACATGTGCACATTTGGACCAGACCTTGCTGCTAGATGCCACCCATGAGCCTGGATCCTGATGTTTCTGGTCTCGGGACTTTCACATACTTTCACTATGTTTCATGATTTCTTACACTTTGAGATACGCTGGATACGGTGGAGCTGAATTGCGGTTTGACAACATAGGTCATTTTTCGTGATGTTCAGTATAAAACAATGTTTTTTCTCACCATCATATGGATTCACATGGAACTACAGCGTGAATTGCATGTTTGACAGTGGAATGACAGTGGAATCAATGAAGAACAACATTTGATTCAACTGCACGGGCTGAGGACCGACGCTTTGGGAGAGTCGGTCAAGGTGACTTTGAACCGCCCCCGGGAGGTGAAGTTGTCACTTTCCAAGCCTGGCTCGTGAGAATCTGAGTAACTTCAACCAGTTGGACAAGGGCGGAAAGATCTTGGAACTAGATGGAACTCGTATTTTTGAACTCTTCAGAAAGATCTTGGAACTAGATGAAACTAGTATGTTTGATAGGTCAGCCTATATCCAACTATCACTCTTAAGAACAATCTTAAAAGACTGAAACACACTCGGCTTGAAGGATCTTGAAAGTCCTGTGGTGTCACATGAGTTCTTCCTGGCTCTGAGCGGACTGGCGAGCCATCGAAACGGTTAGGAACGAAAGGCCCAGCAAGGGTGGCAGGTGGTGTGAGCTTTAGGCAGGAAGGAGTGCAGGTCCGCCATGGTCCGCTCCCGTTGAGAAAAAGCAGGGCCGCCGCCATGGAATGGGGAGGTCCGGCTCACCACGCGTGCGAAAAGATAGCCTCGCAAAGAAATATCCCAAAAACAAAACCATTGGTTTATGGTGATAGCTCATCTACCAAGCTATCACATTGTTGTGAGCCATCTCAGTTGTCAAACACATTCCAAAAGAACATGTAACATGTTTTTTGACTAGTGTCGATGCCAATGTTGGTGTCTGAAACGTATTGCTAAAAACACGCTCCCTTGAGAAGCTTTGAGAACCCTGAAACACTGAGATGTTCTAAGACTTTTCCGACCCGGCAATGAGCAGTTCTTACAGCGGTCTTATCCTTTAGTTCTAGTAGAAGAACAGAGAAAAAAGTGGTTTAGGTGTTTCACCATCACCTGGTTGATCATAGGCTTGATCATGGTTAATCAGGTGTATGGTTCAGAGTGGTCGAGAGCCACAACTGTTGTAAAAACTTCTCAAACACTGCAGGGCACTCCAGGATCTGATGTTTTCACAATGAGATTTCATCATCCCACTGTCCAAAGTCCACGTTCCAAACCTGTTAAACTACACAACCCCGTTGTGTTTGCTGGCTGGAGTCTGTTGCGGCTGGTTGTTTCTTTTAAACGGCGCTCTTAAACATTCGGATTTGCAACTCAAAATTACCTTAGAAATTGATCAAAATGAGACCAGACAGCAAAGACAAAGCGCAAGCTACGGTGTTTGTGGCAAAACACATGTGCCATCTCCCGATGTTGTGCCTGTATGGTTTTTGTGGGACTATGATTTTTGTGAGATGATTCTGATTACTTTGGAAATGGTATGAGGGGCCATGACAAAACCTCCGGCGTCAAAAGAATTCAACAGAGGTTTACGAAGAAAAACACCTAGCAGTTGTAGTAGGAAAAAGATGGTTTGAAAAGAGAAAACTAGCCTGAAGTCTATATTTGCAAAGAAAGTCCTGTATGTTGGGATGAAGGGCGGATGTGCCATGTTGTCAGGATGTTGGGTTTGCTTGGATTCTTCGTGGGCCATGGGACCCAGGTTGAGTTTCGGGCTCACTTTGAAAGCACGTTCTTGCCACATCGGACCCGGCATTGGTGCTGTTCGCCATTGTTCGCCTAACTGTTCCCTTGTGCCTGAGTTTGTCTAATCATCGTGTCCAATTTTTTCCCATTTTGGTGTCCTTTTAAAGTTGAAACCATGTCTCACGCGTGTTGCCAAATGTTGGACTGTGTCGGAATCAAAATGGGTTTGAAAACACATTCGAAGAACATCCATGAAAGTGAGATGAATTTTTCAACCATGCAATATGTTCAACCAGAAGTTCGGACCTATCGAACGTCCATATGTATCTCTAGAACTGGTTTTCCCAGGCATAGACACTACAGTAGTGCAAGGACACTACAGTGTTGAACATGCCTCCCGCTAGAACATGCTGGAACTGTTCTCTTTCCCAATTGCTGATGCTACTGGGTGCTGTGCAAAAATGCTCCGGTGGATTGGAAAGCAGGATTTCCGTTGTCTTCGGGTTTCGAATGGTTTCTATGCGTTAGAGAAACTCAGTATTGTTTGATGCTTTACTTTCTCAACCACTATAAATCATGATCAGCTGCTGGTCTATTTTCTTTGTTTCAGCGACTTTCCTTGCTTGGGAGAGCACCAGTAAAGCACAAGGCTGGGCCTCAAGCTGGACTACCAAGACGATTCTGCTGGGGCTGTGTGTCTTGACAATTCGGACATCTTCAGACTTGGTTGTACTCGCAGTCTTGCCATGTCCTAAGATGTCTTGACATGTCTTGCACTTGCTCGGTTCAGGTTTGTTCAGGTCAAACACAGTACGAAAGCATAGGAAGCACGAACCATAGATTTGCCCACCGAACCAAGGATCACGGAGCTCTCAGAAGCAGGCCCAGGGCGTTTGGTAATCCTTGGTTTTCCTTGCTAATCCTTGGCTGCGCTTCGGATTCCTTGGTCAGTCCCGTTCTTCTCTGGTGCCAAGGGTTGCGGCTGATCAACTCTTTGCCCATCACATTTCACGCAGTTGAGACACCTTCACCAGCCTTCACCGAAACAGCATGACAGGACTCGTAGCACGGTGGAACTCTGCCTTTTGCTTAGTTTGACTTCGCGCAATTTGCATCGACCATGGCAGTTTTATCACCAGCCTTTTGCAACATTTCTTCGTTTCGATGCTTCCTCCTTTCTTTGTTCAGAAGGCTGTAGTGGCTTTGGCAGAATCGCTATTTCGCTCTCCACATTTTGCGATTTTTTGGTTGCCCTTATGAAATTTCCATGGGCCAATCACTCAGGAGAATGCTTCTGATGCTATTGGCGTTGGTGATCGAATTATCCACCTGAATGGCGAGAAGATCTTAGGCCAGTCATTAGTCAGAGGTGATGTTCCGGTTGATCCAATCAACCCCTGGATTCTCCTGGAGTTCCAAGAAATCCTTCAACAAATTTATGGAGACCAATAGTACATGATTGAAACATCGCAGGGAGGACAATCCGAACCAATTCACAGACAGACAGAGAGGCAGAAAGGCAGAGAGGCAGAGGATCGGTGCTCAAATGTCCCTACTCACAAAGATGCTGCAACGTTCAGGTGGCGAACTACTGAAACGATTGAAGGCGGAGAACAAGATGATGCTTACTGTGCTGAAATATTGATGTGTGCTGAGACTCGCTGAAAGTACTTCTTGGTTTGTCCAGTTTTGCAGAACGCCAAATGTATCCATGGCATATTCTTTGCGCAAACCTGGAAAAGAGTCCTTGGTCACCTTCAGCGGCTCACACGTTCCGTTTCCAAAGGAAACTCATCGCTGAGGAAGCTCTGTGGGGCAAAGTCCTTACGAGAGCCTTGCACTTGTACCACAAGCGAGAGTCAAAAAGCCTTGCGTTGTGAAGATTCCAATGTGCAGGATCTTGGGACTAGACATGACAAGACCCTTCGCAGATGCGAATATGCCTGTTGGTCAATACAGATGGACATTGTCATGTTCTTTGCACCAATCTTTGGCTCAGCATGTCCACAGAGCTGGATTGCACCTTTAGGACAGCGGCTGGGGGGCATGGAATCACCCAAAACCTTGGTTTTCAGGAAAGGAAGGGAAAACATATGTAGTTTGCTCCCCGTCTTTTTTTCTGAACTTCGGAACTGGGCTTAGGCGCCCCTTATATCCTTTCTAGTTGAGAGTGAGCGCAAGCCGATGTACAGCCGAACTGGTGCAATGTGGTGCATCCACCAAGGGTTGGGGCAGGGTGGGCATCAATATGCAAAGCACCTAGAGACCTAGAGAACAAAGTATTCCTACCTTGGCCGTTCGGCCCTCACAAGCAACCAAACCCTTCAAAACCCTCTGCCAGAAGCGCAATGAATCCATGGGAGACTCATATAATCCCGGGCACTCCCTTGCTGCTGGCACGTTTTGGGATGTTTGTTTTATAAACCCCCGAGGGCCAGGGGAGAGGGTTTTGGCATCGGTTTGCCGCTAGACGAGATATGCTTCTGATGTTTGTTTTGGCAGTTCTGGCACATGCCCCGACAGTCGCGGACAGACACGTTTTCTCAGATTTGCACCAATGTGTTGATATGTTTCTTTGGTATTCAGTGTTGAATCTTCGTGAAGAATAATTGAATAACATGGGTGTCACAGCCAGACAGAGCAAGTGGGACAGGAGGTTAAGCTGGAGCGAGGAGAGGGAGGAGAGGATCGAGAGGAAGGACGCAGAGGAAAGAGAGGAAGGAAGAGAAGACAAGAAAGAAATATGATGAACTATCAATGAGACAAGAACAACCATATTCGACAAAAGGAGGAAAAGACCAGGAACAAATATTGATGATGAATTGGCTTCACTTTGACCCGCTTTGATGACACTTCAATACGTGCCAGTGCAAGTCCCTTACAAACTGCTGGTCTGAACAGTGCACAATAGATATTGCATACTCAAACAGGCCACAACAGTGCATAAATAGATTGACTGTAATTGGAAAGGCCGCAAATAAGTAGGCAAGCATTACAGTAAATAGGTTACGAGAATTCAATAGGGCATAAGGAATGCATGTCCACATACTGCACTGAAGGCTGCATTTCTTACTACTATTGCTGATGTTAAAACCAAATATATCTACCTAACCAAAGCTTTTTAGATGTTTTCCCTTCATTTCTATACTTATCATCAATACATATCAGTACTATCACTAGTACCACTGCTACTACTTTTCTATCCAATCAACAAATGTTGGTTCAATGTTATATATGTCCTGACTCTCTTAGGCTGTTCACCATGACTCCACAAAACCAATGCTGCAAACAGGGTTCCACTGCATTGCCTGCATTGTAAGATTGGGGGGCTGCAAATCTGATATTGCCTTTTGCAAAGCACCATTTCACGATTAGCTATTATCTGGGACGGTAACATCAGGAATGTTGTTATATTTGCGTGGCAACGTTCCCATTCCAAATCCTGCAAGGTTTACGGAGTGTCATTGCAGTTCTACTAGTGGTGGAACATCAAGAAATGATAAGAAATGCAGCTTGGTCAAGACCCGTAACAGTCCATGAGAACTCGTTTCCCCTCTGGTCTTGTCGCTGCCATCCTTTCCTTTTGGGCAGGACTTGCGTCCGATGCAAGGAGCTCAGACATGGACGCATTCCAAAAAAGAAGTTTCATATCTTTTCATATTCCAAAAAGAAGTTTGATATCTCTTTTCATTTCTTTTCTTATCTTTACTAGCAACTCCTATGTCCACTTACGACTTATCAACGTACTCGAAAGATGACCGTCCGATTGACCAGGAATGTATCGCTTTGTTTTGCAGGAGGTTTCCCGCAGTTGGAGTCAAGTGCAGAAAATGAGGTTATCCTGCTGCTGCGAAGCAGCTGACGATGCTGAAAAAAGTGTAGAGATTACAATCCGGCCTGTTGTCGTTGATGAGGAGGCCCCGGAGTTCCATCAATTTGTTTTGCACAGCAGAACCTGGTCGTTGCTATTTTTGATTCGCTAAGATCTTCCAGTGTCGAAATCGCCTGAAACTCCTCCAATTTCTTTGTTATTCTTTGTCCTTTTTGCTGTTTGAAAATGCAGCTGCAACATTTTGTCTCCTGCAACTCAACTTGGTACTGCACATGTGAAGACATCGGCGATAAGTTGACCCAGGGTTTCATGTGGGCAACGCTTGACGCTGACAATTGCGTTGCTCCAAATCATGTGCATGACATGTGATTATGTGTTTAATGTATGTATATATGCTCAAGGCTATTAATACAATGTATCGATAGTTGATCTAACTGCTGACCAGGAAGTGAAGCACGTTGACAGAAAACCTTTGAACATTGACAGAGGTGATGAAAAGGACAGCCGTCGCCAGTTTGTCGCCGATGGTCGGAATAGAACCAAATCACTTGATGCCTGTTTGGACTTGCTGAATCAGTTTTGTTTCAGTAGCATTTGTGTCGCTGTGTTTGCGTGCATATTCGTTCATACGTATACAATATTAGCGAATGTATTTGTATTATATATGCATGTATCATATTGGGCATATAATATGTAGATGTGAGTCCACCTGAAGGGTAGGAAGCGCTGTCAGTGGTGTTGACAAGGCCTCGTCTGTAGCCAATAGTCCGAAGCCACGTTGATGAGCCATCTCAGTTTCTTTCTGCTCGAACTGGGGTTACGCAATCTTAAAAAAGGTGGCTACATCATAGATTACGTTGTAAGCATGTGGCACAGCACTTGACAATGCCATCATGCAACACTTCTTAACATAGATCAGGTGGGCCCAAGAGCCAGTTTGGGGGCAAGGTGAGCGATTGAGGCGTCAAGCAATTCCAAGTACCACAAGTTCGAAGTATCACAGAGATCTTTAGGCTTCTCTAGGCTTAACTTTGAAGTGTCTTTTCGTTGGGATGCATAGGTGGCTGGGCAAACAGTACATAGGGAGATGGACTGCCTCAATTGGCTTCCGTTTGTATAATATCTTTTCAAGGCTTCTCTTCAGTGTCGCTGAAAACCAAACCCGAACCAGCAGCCAAAGCAAATACATAAACTGTTCGTCAAGTTGACCACATGCCATTACGAGCGGTACGGTAGCAGCTTACTGCTCCATGCCAACCTGGATCCTAGATGATCCTAGCATATTATACGTGTTCCGGTCAGCTTGCACGCTTCAAGCTGCAGCGTTGATAGAAACTGAGTGTGCAATATTTGTTCCAAATAGCAAGGTGAGCAAATATGAAGCATGAGGCTGACAGGCAAAGCATCAATCATTTTGACCACTTCGCAAGGTACTCTAGAGGCTTCGTGAAAGCCATAAAACAGATCGTGTTCTTCAGGTGGCCACAACAAGCAAAATGCACTGCACATGTTTCAAGGTTTGTACCATCTTCATGCAACACCCACTCGTCATACATGAAATCATGCACTTTTGTTTTGCCTGCTGGATCTACCCCGCAAAAGATAGTACTGTCACTACTGTGGTATGTGTTTGTTTGCAGTCGGTTTGTTCGGCTGTTTCACTTATATACTTGTATCAACCCTACACTTCTTTGATGACTGACTGATGCCAGGAAGCAAGGCTACCGCTTTGCACAAGTTCCCTAGAGAAACGATAGCTGTGACATGGACAGTTGATGAATCATATGAACCCCCAAGTCAGACGAAGGATACCATGGGCGGCCTTGGGAAGGGGGCAACGGGTGCCTCGCAAGGGGTGCCATGTTGTGCCATGTTGTGGGGTGCCCCATGGATGCTGTGAGCCGCACAGGAAGCTCCAAGCCATGGGACCTACACTGTGGTGGTGCCGCCCAACAAGGACGGTCAGCGCAGTGGAGATGGGTCCCAATGCCAGTGACACTGTGCCGACTCACACAGCGAAGGTGACAAGATGTGACAAGATGTGACAAGATGTGACAAGAAGGATTTTGAGATATGTAAAAAACCTAAGGATAAGGGCAACAAAACGATAGCATAACGGCAACATATTGTGGCCGATCCTGTCTCAATGTACACATTGCGCAGCCGTGATCTGTACAAATAGGCTGGTGTTTGCAGTTCGAAGACTGCGATCCTTGCCACGCCGCCACACGTTGCCCATGCATTCCCACATTGCCGTGTTCAGCTCTGCGTTTGCCGAGTCCTTTATTCGCCCTCAAATATATGTATCTATTTAGATTAATTGATATATATATATAATTATATATATATATATATATGTGTGTGTGTGTGTGTGTGTGTGTGTATAGAATTCACTTATTTATTATGCATTAAATTAATTTACTTATGTGTTATTTACTTATTTATCTATCTTATTTGTATATAAAAACCGGTTCCGCTCTCTCAGGACTTCTCTGCCCTTGGCATAGAGGTGGACGAAACATTGGATCAGAAATTGGGTCCCATGATCAGGGACTTCAACATGGGATCTCTGATCGAGCACTTCAACGAGCAGAACCCCGCCCAGGCAGAGCCCATCGAAGGGTCCGAAGGGTCCGAAGGGTACCGCTGTGGGCCCGGGCTGTACCAGCCTGGTGAAGTGACTGAAGCATTTTGCAAAGCTCATTGCTTTCCATGCCATCGAAAACGCTTGGATGTTGATTGTTTTTCTGTGGGGTTATGCAAAGCGATGATGTACAAAGACGTACGCAGAAGTCATTTACATACATTGATACCAGTATTCATTGATTGCACATATTCCGATACATTTCGGTGTATGGATGTTGAGTGAATGACAGCAGCCACAGAGCTCGATCAGGCTCTGGCGCTCTACGACAGAGTCCTTGCAGTTGGCAACCTCGCGGCTGACGGTCCTGCTATTGCAGCTAAACTGACCCTGGGCTTAACTTGGATCCACACTTCTGCTGGTATCCAAGTTGATAGGTACCATTCAAGTTGATAGCCACCATTCAAGTTGCAAGCCATTTCTGTATTGGAAATCACCCGTTTAGGGCCTTTACGGGTACACATTTTAACGATGACAAGAAGCACCACAGAACCTGATTGACCGAGCCGTGAAGCTCAGGCAAGCACCACTTACCGAGCCGCTTTTGCTGACTCTGAGACGGCCCAAGCAGATCACTGTGCATCTCATGAAGCCCGGCGCGTTCGCTTCCCAGTGCCGGAGAAGCATAGGTAGTAAATAGATTCCATAAGGATCGCAGCAACTCAGCTAGGTAAACATGTTTCCAATACGGCTAGAACATGTTAACACTTCAAGTCCAAATCAGCTACGCTCCTGTGTTGTGTATGGTATGTGATTGCAGCAACTGTGACCGCCCTATGATTGCAAGAGGCCGACCCACAGCTTTTCAGAAAATCTCAGGCTTGGCATGAAGCTAGACTTCAAGTTGAAATCCATTGGAGCAGTGCAGCTTGGCAGAATGACAGAAGTTTCAATTTTGATCGCTAGCATACAATCCCCTAATTGATCCTTGCTGATTTGTAGTCAGCTGAAGGCTTCCTGTGCTGCTTGTAAATGCATATGACTTTGAGTTGAGAGTAGATTTTCAGCCCTTTCCACTCCGTTTTTGCTTGCTTGAGAAGTCATTGGTTGAGAAAATGTTGACATAGCGCTGGTTTCGTGTTGGCAAACGCATCTTGCCCAAGGGTTGCTGACCTTGCTCCAGATGGACTGACAAGGGATGGAGGGCTTCATACCTTGGATGACGTGGTCTTGCGGAGTTGTTTTTGGTGATGGTTAATGCACAAGAAGATAATGCTTGCTGTGTAACTGAGCCTCAATCCAAGGAACTCAATGAAACAGAAGTAGCAGTAGCAATCTCTGTTGATCGCTATGTTCAGTTTTGATGATTTTGAAGTCCTAAACTCCTCCCTTTTCCAGTGGCAAGGGATGTGAAGTTGCAAGCGTAAATTTCAACATGAAGACGATTATTTAATGGTATTTCACTTATTTTCGCTTGGAGTTGCCTTGAGTGCAGGACTTGTGGCAAAGTGGAATGAGGCATCTCACTCAAACACTGCTGGAGTGTGAGATTGGCACAGAGAGTTGCAGAGAGTGTCAGGGAATGTCAGTGAGTCCCGCAGTGTTTGGAATAGCTGCGTCCAGCGGTCCCCACCGCATCGGATCACCTGCAAAATTGACACACATGTGGGATCAAACAACTGCAAGAATGTTCACCCTGACGCTTACATTGTCTTGATATTAACAACCTTTAAGAATGCAGAGAGGAAAAATAATCGAGCAACGCCACTCTGGCTAGAAAATGGAGTTTTGGTATTGGTGTTTTGGCGGTGTTTTCGTCATAGGATTTTGGTGACGACATTTTAGTGGTGCTTCAGTGGTGGGGTTTCAGTGGCTTTGGTGTCGGTGACTTTGGTGGTGGTGGTGGTGCTTTAGTATGTTTGAGTTGTGGCGCTTGTATCTTAATGGTTGTCTTATGTTGTTTTTGGTAATGGTGTTGCGGTGATGTGTCAAAGAGTGGCTGTGTTCTTCTTAGTGGTGGTCTTGTTGTGGTTGTGGTTTTGTGGTGGTGTTCTTGGTGGTAGTGTTGCAGTGGTGGTTGTGTTTTGGTGGGGTCAACTCAGTGGTGGTGCTTCAGTGTGGGCGAAGTTGTGGCGGTGTTTTGGTAGCGACGACGCGCAAGCAGACCGGAAGCATTCTGAAAGGAAGCGAAGGATAAAGGAAGCATACCAAAAGCACACAGGAACAAAAAGAGAGAGGAAACATACCAAAAGCATCGGGGCGCAAGAAGCATAGCAGCACAGAGACAGGAAGCAGACTGGAAAATGATGCAGGAGCACACAAACATGAAAAGTAAGCGTACTAGACATAATTAGAAGGGGGGCAACAACACGCGTACAGAAGCATTCAGAAGCCTACAGAAGTATACACAAGCATACCAGCAGACACAGACGGGGAAGAAAAGGCACTGGTCAAGAAAAGAAACGGCATGCAAGGAGAATGTAGAGCATAGAGCTGGAACCTTTTTAACACTTCAGCGGGAATAGCTGAGTCTCAATTTCCATGGGGACTCTACCGACGTCCTGAAAGAATTGATGGATCGCATTCCTGGTTTTGCGCCCAGGACAATCCTGAGCAGAGAATAGAAAGCGGCGACAGGATTCTTGAGCTCAACGGCATGAAGCGTCTAGGCGACCCGGGATGACCCGGGCACAAGGGGGCTTCAAGAGGCCACACGACACGTCCACGCATCTCAGCAATGCAACAGGGTCCCTCAGGTTCTGCTGTGAGGAATCCCAATGCCAGGAGCATGATATACAGTGACAACCTTTGACTGAAATTCATGATTTCATATGATTTTGATGTTTCTGAGTTGGCAAGTACAGCAAGTACCACAGTGCCAGTACGGTCAATTCGTGTCGAAGCTATCACGGAGTGTTGCGGTGCTGTTCAGGTCCTGATCTCATCGAAGGATTGAAGAACAGTAGCAAACTGGTCCTGACCGTGCTGAAGTTCTAGTTCCCACTCCTTGTGGGATTGGTAGCTCGTCATCGGAGATGCGAATTCTTTGTTTAGGATGCTTTTCCTCAGAATGCTGTCGCAACGGAAACTGATGCCTTGATAGATCTTGAGAGAATTGATGACAGTACAATTCAACAATATTCAACATATTGAAGGCTTTTACAATTCAACATATTGAAGGCTTTTCATCCAACTTGGATGCTTCACTTCTTATTCTCAGCGCCGGCAAAGCTTCAGAAATTCGGTCCTTGAGAAGTTGCCTCAAGTGACCCTTTCGTCGCGGACGTTCGACCTTTCATCCGCAACCCTGGCGCCTGGCAATGCCACGGACTCGGACTCTTCGGCATCCAAAGGATCCGATGAAGACCAGTGATAGCCATCATTCGAGTCAGAAAACAGGGATCCTTGGATTGTTCTACATGACGAGGATTTCTTCAGGCTAGTAGAACTGATGCAATAAGATCAGGCTTGCACTATCTTGCACTCATTTTTGTTTGTGACCTTTCCTTGGGACTTTTTCAGCATAAATACATGGTTATATGTGCTTGAGCGCGTTGCGTGCATAAATGAATAGAAAAACATATACACATACACATCAATGAAGAAGCTCGTGCATATTCCGTGGTACGGAAGGAATGTTGGGCGAAAAAAGGTAGGCAGACATGTAGTGAGTAGTGATAGCATGGAAGTTTGGACGTCCATGTCGTGACACAGACACACATGATATGAAACTGAGTTGAATTTAACAGTTAAAGCACGTTGAAGCACAGACAGGTTGATGAGGTTGGAGAAGGTCGATTCCAGATGGAGGGTGGTTCAGGTGTGTTTGCAGAAGGTCTTTCAGCGATAACATTGAAGGTTAAATTCAACCACGTTTCGTTGGGCCGAAGCCGAGTGAATGGCTGTCACGGTTCCCCAGGATTAGTTCCACATCTTCAGAGTATCTCGATGTATCTAGTTTTCAGACAATCATACTACACATCTTGAATAATGATCCATGTTTATTTATTCAATTTATTCAATTTATTCCTCATTTATTCATGTTTTAGCCTTACTCTTTAACGCTTCTCCAATGTTCTCGGCTGCGATGTTGCTCTCATGAAACTTGCGGGGCTCAGTTCCAGCTGCCTTGTCCACCGAAACGGGGACCATCACAAGTACCAGGCCGACCCGGCCACCAGATGCTGTCGACTTCACAGGGTTTGTTTGTCTCATGCCCCTACTCTTCACTCATCGTTACTCATCGTAGCTCATCTTTACTCTTGGTCTTACTCTACATTGTATTTGACTCTTGTTTGGACAATAATATGTCTATATTTCAATTAAGGCTTTTCAGTTTTATGCATTGCTTTTGCGTTTGCTCTTTCTTTGACTCTTCTGGGGCGAATCGCATTTTGTTTCTTGTGGTTTTCCTTTCTAGTCGTTGTGTGATTGCTAGCTCTACTTCCACGTTGCTCCACTTCATTTTCTTCAACCTCCCCCCAATCTACTTCATTCTTTTTACTTGAGTCGGTTCTATTCAGCGAACTCCTTATACTGCTTCGTTCTGTTTGTTGTTTTCCGCCTTCCGTCATTGGAGTCGAAGATTACATTGGACACGAGCAAGCCAAAACTCACAAACACTAACAGCTCAAGTAAGAAGAGCATCCCCTCACTACATGGGTCTGTTCACAGCTACTTTTAAGAACGATTCTTGGTTTGCCAACACATTCAATGGTGGCTTGCATGCTGCCCCATCCTGTCCGGCCAACGGCACGTAACCCTCCGCATGCGTCAGCCCAGACCAGGACTGCGGCCCGATAAAGGTGCGCAGGGTGACAAACTGGATCTGCTGTTAGGTGAGCAAAAATCAAAGCTACGGACAAAATTCCCAGCTGATCTCTTCCATTCTCTTCCTATGGCATGGTTGAATGGCGGCGGCATGCATGACATCAACTTGTGATGGTGGCAAGCCACATTGTTAGGCGGTATGCTGGTAAACACAAAGCTTGGGGAGGTCCAGGATCGGCTACGCGTGAATTGTTGCAGAACATGTGTTCCTTGTAGCTGCACGTTGGTGCTTCAGGGTGCGCGCTTTGCATTACTGTTGCGGCAAGGGGAGTGCCCCTAAGGTGGTGTCAATGGCCAGCTTGTTGCCATGGCAAATGGGGCCGGGCTGTGACTTCTGTTGTTCTCTGCCGGGCCCAAGCGCTGTTGAATTCTGCCGCCTTGAAGATTGGGACAGGTCTTGTTGCATGCTATTGCCACAGTGCCTTCGATTGGCCATCGAAGTTGTTTCTTTCCAGTGGAGGGTGACAGGCCATCCACCCAGAAACTCTCAAAGACGTGTTTGGAAATTTCGGCGCTACTTCTTGCCAGGGCAGTGCGACAACGGAAAAAATCAGTTGTTCTCTTGACCCAGGTATTGAATCTGTTCTTTCAAGACTGAGAAGAGGTTTTGCACATGGAACACGTATGCCTGAAAGAAAGGGCGCATGCATTGTTGTCGAAAACTCCAAAGAAAGTTCAAAGACTTTTGTTTGTTTTGACCGTTGCATTTTCTAGGTGGACTCATGCAAATCCTTCCGTTTTTTAGTTGAATTTTATGATTTATATACACAGTATATCACAGTATTACATGTCTTTTCTTGGACTTTCCAACCCCTCGCCTATACATGAAAGATGTGACGATGAATTCATGTTGCACGCACAGGGGCTAACCCGAATCCGCCACCACAGAACGCAGAAGCGTGCCACACAACCGGAAATTTTCGTTCTCAACTCGCACTCGACTGGCACCCAACCATACCCAACCCACGTTGGATTCAGACCCGACACCTCGCCAAAAAAAATGATCCACGAACGCTCGCCGCAAGGGCACCTCATGTAGCATAATGGCGGTGACTTTACGGCTGCGAAACCTCGGGGCTCTTGGGAAGTGCAACACAGCTGAGTTGTTAAGGTCTGTTTGGCAATTCAGAAACCAAGGTTTTGGCAACCATTTCGGTACCACACATAAAATTTGGTAGGTGTTGAGTTGTACTCTCGGGGTTTGGTTGGTGTCCAAACATGCGCGCTGGCCTACCACATGGAAAGCCTGCTTCAAAAGATAGTGGACCGGCACAGCTGTACGTCGGTCGGAGTTGCCGCGAGATTTATTCGTGGAAATGAACCACGAATCGAGGACACGCAATCACAAAGGTCCAAAAGGCAAGAGCATTTGCAAGGTTGTCCTTCAAAATGTCGTCCCCACCAAATTACAACCAGCCAGCCAATTCTTTCCGACGAGGAGCAATTGGCAATTCTTTGGACTGAACATCTATGACCAACAGGTTCCCCAGAAAATATCGATCTTTTCAACGTTCCGATTGCCAGAGCGGTGCCTCGTTTGAAACTTAACATACTTAACATTTTGTGCAAGTGGTCAAGGGAAAAAGGAAAGGAAACGCGCTAGCAGCACATCCCCAGCATTCGTAACACTCGTGCTTTGATTTCCCCGCCCCTTGTCAAACGTTTGGATTGCCAAAAGTTGGGTCAAGGCAAATCTTACGCAACCGCAAACACGCAAACCTCAACTTAGGCGCCATGCGGTATCTGGACGGCATGCCGCCTCCTTGTTGCCTGGTAAGTTTCCAAACCATGGACAAGTCCGTGCCAAGTCAATTCAGACGACAAATTGAGGCCCGTTCGAACAATGGAAAAATTGACACAGGCGCAATCCAGCGTTCCTGATTTTTTTGCACTGGACGGCGCCTTTGATACGGCCACTCCGTTCCAAGAGTCTAAATATTCTTTCTGTAGCCAAATCATGCCAAATCCTATCTGACGCCTGAAACGTCGCAAGGGTGATTTTTGAGCAAAATGACATTCCATGTTGATCAACGTCCACGGGCCCACGAAGACGATTGTATGAACTTTGCATGTTTGTTGCATTTTGTTACCAGGACTAAACCTCAAGGGTATCATGGCCAAAAGAAACGCGCGGGGGTTCCATACAGCATAGATCCTGTCAGAAGTTGCTAGCATCGTAAATGGCATGAAGAGCTGACATGGCAACCGCACCATGCGCGCGGAAGTTTCCAGAACATTTATCCTAATAGGAAGAGACAATTGTTTGGATTTTTTCCTTCGTGTTTATCTTGCTGGGTTTTTTGTTCGGGCGTTTTCAGTTTCGATAGTGTTTTGTTTGTTTGTTTGTTTTGTTTTGTTTTGTTTTGTTTTGTTTTGCTTTGCTTTGCTTTGCTTTGCTTTGTTTGTTTTTGTTTGTTTGTTTGTTTGTTTGTTTGTTTGTTTGTTTTTTTGTTTTTTTTGCTTGTGTTTTTTCCCTTGCGGGTTGATGTGTTTTTCTTCCACTTGTTTCCTTTGATGGCGTTTTTTTCTCTGGTGCATGAATTTTTTGTTTTTTTTCTTCTGTGTTTTTTCGTTTCTTGATGTTGTTTGCCGTATTTTGCCGTAGTGTTTTTTCTTCACTGGTGTCTCTCTCTTGTGCGTTTCTCTTGTGGCAATTTTCTTGGCGTTGTTTTTCTCTCCGCTATACTTTGTTTTGGGTTTGCGACACTTCGCTTGGTTTGACATTGTTTCGGTTGTGGGACTACCCATGGCTGCCTGCCTATGACACTTGGTTGGGCATTTGTTTGGTTGTTGTATTTTGTTTTGTGATTTTAGTTTGGCTGTTGCACGCACTTGGCTGTCACACAATCTTGGCTGTTATTCCTGTTTGGCTACTGCGTGACGATGATGATGCTGATGATGATATGATGACGCTGATGATGATATGATGACGCTGATGATGATATGATGACGCTGATGATGATGGTGATGATGATGATGATTTGATGACGCTGATGATGATTTGATGATGATGATGATGATGATGATGATGGCGTTGGCGTTGGCGTTGGCGTTGGTGCTGGTGGTGGTGGTGATGATGGTGATAATGCTGTCGGTGTTGATGTGGGCGTTTGATGATTGATGATTTTTGAATTTTTTTGACCGTTGATTGATGGTTGATGATTGAATGACGATGGTGATGAGGATGCTGATGATGCTGATGGTGATCCAAGAAACGCTGCTGATCTTGACCACTATGACGACCATGGCCACGGTGATTCTGGTTTGTTCCTATTTGGGCCATATAAAGGGGTGCGAACCCCGGACATTTTTCAACGTTTTTATTTGTCAACACGCGTTTCGCCGCAGCGCCGTTCATGTTTTCAACATTTCATCGGCCAGACCTGCCCGGGACTGCACGGGCCTCTTATGTTATTGATTTGCAATTGCACGGAGTGAGTTTTTCATGGCGATCATCTCTTCCTACTACCAAAGTAGCTGCCTTGCACAGATGTTGGGGGGGATCATCCTCACTGCCCCATGGATGGTGCAGACTACACCAGATCCACCGAACAAATGGCCACGTGGTCGGAACTTGTGGGAAGGACCTCTGATGCGGGAGTCTGCTTCGATCACATGGTTCGGGATCTAGTTGGGGCCACATCTTGGAAGGTACTGGAGTGGCCCGCAACCCCCCACTTCTTAGGTGGTGGTGGAGTATTCTCAGCGGTGCAACGACAACCCCAGCTGGTGGAAGTTGCGATGAGAAAAACCAGTTGAAGACCTACTGGTCAGGGAGCGCGGCACTGACGGCGAGGTTGGAGGAGGGAGAGCTACACCAAGGGAAAGCCTACCTCCAGCAGCCAAGAACATGATCACAGACGCGTGGAAGAACATTTCACCTCCACATCTCACCAACAGCCCAGCAAGCACAGCCATGAGGCAACTCGCAACCTACTTGGAACCCCCCCAACTACAGACAACCCAGGACACGTCTGGTGCTGGAACGCGTCACCCGGAGGAAGGCCTACGTCTCATGCTTGAAGAGGCCACGGCCAGTTCCGCATCCCAAGCCAACTCGACTACACTACAACATGGACAACATCATCGGGCGCAGCATCTTGGTCAGCACGGAGGTACCAGATGAGCACCAGCTCGGCGAGACCCTGGATGCTACAAGTGCGGGGCGGCTTCTCGGTTGCGATCCACGCCGACGATGTAGGTTGGTTGATCAAACCGGAGGCGCAGTACTTTGGGGCAAGTCGGGCAGGATCGCTGCACGATTGAGTGCACCATTCTCAAGGAACACGCTTCCCGGACCCAACATCAGCCGCAAGGGAGAAACTGAAACAGGCGTCGGACACGAGGTCGCCCCACACCAGACTAGATTGAACCCTGACCGGATGACAAAGCACACCTAGCTTTGTTGAGATTTGGTGGTGAGGCTGGAGCCGCCCTACGGTGAGGGAATTGGTTGAGGAACATTGAGTACAGCTGCGCAGAAGTAGCCGTAGGATGGTGGAAGGCGCCGGGGACAACCAGGGCAGATGTACACCGATGAGGGCGATTCAAGACCGCCAGCCAATCTTCTTGATGCAGAACACCACGCGCCTACGCGGCCGCACGCCTCCGCTAGAATGCTGCAGCCTACCCCCCCCGATGGGCAAGCCCATGGGATCCCTGTCTAGTGCTCGAGGCTTCAATCCGACAGTAGATGGACAAATTAATCAAACCCCGGAATACTTGTCATGTCACGTCCCCCTCCCCCCCATCATTTCAATGTTAGCGGATCGGGTTTGAGTTCGGTCTTTTGGGTTTGATTCATTTCGTCATATTTCGTCCACTCGTGCCAACCTCATCAACATCAAATCTAACATTGAACTCGGGGGCGCCGGGGCATTGATTTGCGTAAGGGTTTGAATAATTCCTCCACCTACGGTAGGTGTCGGGGCCGAAATTTCAGCCAGGTCCCACCCTTTACAAAAAAAACACACAATATTCAGCCAGGCCTTTCACAGGGCTGTTCCAAATTTTCGTTTCGACGTGTTCAACTAGCCGGTTTTTTTGCCTGTGATGCAAGTACGTTAGCACAAGGAATTTCATCCAGCGTGTCATTTTGTAAAAGGCTTTCGCAAACTTCATCCAGCGTGGAATTCATCTTTGGATTGGAACCTTGGCTTGTGGATGGCCAGTTTGGACTTGCGAAATGTTTTCGATAGAATAGAATTTGATTCTTTACGAGCCTTGCGCAAAAAACATGTGCCTGAGGAATGTGTTTCGCTCTTATCAATGTTGTACAGGAACCAAACCGGGGCAATTGGACAACATGAATTTGATATCGGGCGCGGTGTCAAACAGGGAGATGTACTCAGTCCAACACTGTTCAATGCAGGTTTGGAAGATGCAATTTTATCTTGGGAAGGAAGACCCACTAATCAGGGAATTGATGTTGGTGCAGCAGAACGATTGACGAATGCCCGGTACGCAGATGATTCAATTTTACATGCGAAATCACTGCCTGAGTTGATCTAATCACTGCCTGAGTTGATCTACATGCTTGAAATTTTGTGCGATGAATTGGCCAGCGGCCAAAGTAGGTTTGCAACTGAATTCTGCCTGTTCACTACTTGTACTGATCATGTGCCACCGGCTGCCGTCATCAAAGGTGCAGAGGTTGAAGATGGTTGAAGTCCTTGGTGGGGATCATGCTCACAAACATTTGGGAAAAAATTCAGTGCCGACCTTCCAAAACGAGGACGGGTCGGATTCCAATGGATTCCAACACCGGCTGCAACTGGCATGGGCCAATTTCAATCATTTCAAACATATATTCACGAACAAACACGTGGCCATGAAGTTAAGATTGAAACTTGTTGATGCCGTTGTAGGTCCCACAGTTTATTTGGTTTGATGCCGTAGCCATTTTGGCTCAAGCCATTTTGGCTCAAGGCTCAAGCATTTGGCTCAAGGCTCAAGCATTTGGCTCAAGGTTTGTTTCTAGGTTTGGTTCTTCTTTTTTGATGGCTTCGATGACTCCAGATCGAGCTCCACAAAGACGTCGGTTGACGTCGCCGCTTCACGAAATGGATGATGGCCTGGAAGAACCTGTGCCGGCCACCCCTGCGAGATCAGACGAACTTGAGCCAGTGCCCGCACCGGGAATGACTGCCATGACCACCAACACGTTAGCCCAGATCATCCGAAATGAACTTCAGAATGGATTGACCCCTTTGCAACAACAAATGGCCAGTTTGAGTTCAAGTGTGTCCTCGCGCTTGGATGCCATGGAAGGATGTGTGAGGGAGCAGGATGTGAGGATTCTCAAGTTGGAAAGGTTGTTCGAAAACCAGACTTCCAATGCTAGCACTCCCAGGTCAGCACCTGGCCTGGATCAGCTGCAGGAACATGAAAAGCAGTTGGCTGATTTGAAAACCAAGGTGGATCAGTTGAAAATCGCATCCGCTGAGACTGTTCAAGACATTTCCAAGACCATGGTGATTGGCGGCCTTCAAAGTTTGCAATCCTTACATGAAGCTACGACATGGCTTTCCAAAAAGTTGCTCGAATTGGCCGGGCCAAGGCACATCGAAACATACATGAAATCCAAATCATTTGAAGGTTTGTTGTTTGCCAAGTTCCGGTCGGCAGATGACAGGGACACAGCTGTGGCTCTTCTCAGAAGTTTGCGTGTGAAACTTGGTGATCGCACAGTGTGGGCTACACAAGACTTGCCTGTTCACGTGCGTGCGAGAAAGTTGTTCCTTCTCGGTCTTCGGTGGCAACTGTCGCAATGGGGGTTTTCCAAACAGGAAATGGCCGTCGATGATGCCTACCAACAACTCATCATTGCCGAGAAGGTGGTGGTGAAGGTTGAATCGGTGGATGGCGATCTTCGCATGCAATGGGCGGATGAATGGGTTCATTGGGAGGAGTTCCAGCAATGTGACGAACTCCGGGAGTTGTGTGAGAAAAGCCGGGCCGTTCTCCAAAAACAGGGCAAGGGAGGTGGAAAAAGTAAAACGGCAAGGGCCGTTCATTAGGGAAACCGCCGTCCGAGTTCAGTTTCACCAAAGCCACTGTTGCCGACCTCGTTGTCGCAAAGGGATCCGAGGGGACCCATTTCTCCAAGTGGTGCATGTGCAGATTCGAATTCAGGAGTGCATGGGGACAATCCGATTTTCCAGGTGTATGCCAAGAATGCGAGGTTGACACACACGGACAGATTTGTGGAATTAGGGCTGGAACTTCAGACTGTGGAATGGGATGTTGTGCTTTTCAGTGAAACTCGTTTTGCCAATGGTCTTGACAATGTCATGGATCCACACGTTTTGTTTGCTTCGGGTGAAAAGTCGTCATGCGCCGGCGTCGCAATTTTGTTGCATGCAAAGCATAAAGGACATGTAAAGTCGGTACAATTCATTTCGGAACGATTGATGTATTTGGACCTTCGCACTGGCCGTGGTTTGATGAGGATTGTTTCGGTCTATGCCCCGCATGCTGGATACCCAAGGGAAGAGCTGACAAATCTTTATCACAAAATAGAGGTTGTGTTGGAGGAAGCACGTCGTCACAATTTGGTTTGTGTCGTTGGGGGTGATTTCAACACCCAGTGGAACATTGGTTGGCGTGGTGAACTTTTGACTGAACTCTGTGATGCGTTCGGCTTGAATCTTGCAAATCTCAATGGTGATGAGTGGACTTTTTGCAGTTCCATGGGCGTGAAGCGGCGCATCGATTATGTTTTATATTCTTGCAGGCTACCGCTTCTTGCTGCCGGGGCTTCGGACGCAATCGATTTGGGATCTGATCATCGAAGTGTGTGTGCTGCATTCTCTTTTTTTATATTCTTGCAGGCTACCGCTTCTTGCTGCCGGGGCTTCGGACGCAATCGATTTGGGATCTGATCATCGAAGTGTGTGTGCTGCATTCTCTTTGTTGAGACGGAAAGGCCGGAAATTTGCCAACAACAAGGTCAGGCGTGGTTGGAAACCAGTGCTTGCTCAAGACGGAAGGCCGCAGCGCTATCATGAAGCCTTGGGTGAACTGATGCAGCAAAATCAGCCAAGGACTATGGACAGTCTAGAGCAAGTCATGTTGAAAGCGGTTTCGGTTTCGGATCGCATGCCTATGGACACCAGCAGCTGCAACAGCAATAGCGAGAGTTGGGCGCACCAGGAACTGCAGACACTTTTGCAAAAACGACGGGAAACCCGAAACAAAACACAAAGAACATCGTTGTCTAAATGCATCCGGAAACTACTGCGAAAACAAGTGCGACAAAGACACAATTTGAAAACAGAAATGATTTTACAAGAATTCAAGGAATTGCATCGCTTGGACGAGTTGCAGCGACACTCCATGCGAGCAAACACATTTATGGAGGCAAACCCGCCAAAACCCGATGACTTCGCCGACTTCTTGCAGGACATTTTCCATTCAAACGTTAATTTCAACATTCAACATTTGCAGTGTTTGTTGTTGTCGGTAAAACAGAAGCACTGTTTTGACATCCCGCCGTTTACAATGTGGGAATTGAAGCGGGCACTGCGCAAGTTGAAACGCCAAAAATGTGCAGACACAGATGGCTTGGTAGCTGAGATGTTTCAACATGCAAATTCAGATGTGCTAGCCACCCTCTCCCCCGGCTGCAGGTTTTCGTTGAAATGGCGCAAGGCCTTGTGTAACGCTAAGGAAAACAAGGCGGGCATGAGAGGGTCGCCCTGCTCGCCCCCTTCTGCTTGGTTGATTGCATGTGCCTCGCCCAATGGAATAAGACGCTTCTTTATTCCTGGAATGGAACGCTTCTTTCTATTCGGAATAGAACGCTTCTTTTTCTTTGGAACAGAACTCTTCTTTCTCCTTAGGCATAAAACGCTTTTTTCACCTTGGAATGAAAGGTTCCTTTCTCCTTGGAATAGAACGCCTCTTTTTCCTTGGAATAGAACGCTTCTTTCTTCTTGGAATATAACGCTCGTGTCTCTTCGGAATAGAACGCGTGTTTTTCCTTGGAATAGAACGCTTCTTTCTCGTTGGAATAGAACGCTTCTTTCCCCTTGGAATGGAACTCTTGTTTCTATTTGGAATAGAACTTTTCTTTTTCCTTGGAAAAGAAAACGCTTGTTCCCGGAATAGAACGCTTCTTTTCTCCTTGAAAAAAAATGCTGCTTTTTCTTTGGAATAGAACGCTTCTTCATTCTTGGAATAGAACGCTCGTGTCCCCTCGGAATAGAACGGTTCTTTTTCCTTGGAATAGAACGCTTCTTTATCGTTGGAATAAGACGCTTCTTCATTCCTGGAATGGAACGCTTCTTTCTATTCGGAATAGAACGCCTTTTTTTCTTTGGAATAGAACTCTTCTTTCTTCTTGGAATAGAACGCCCGTGTCTCCTCGGAATAGAACTTTACCAAACGCAGTTCCATCGACTTTGCTCATCGACTCAAAGCAGCATTGGCGAAATTTCACAAACACAGGACTGTCCTGACAAACAAGCATGTGAACCTGAAACTCAGGTTGAAACTTTTTGATGCTGTCATCAGTCCAACTGCATTGTTCGGTTTGTCAACCCTGCCTCTTACACAGGGCCAGCTGTCAAGATTGGATGGCGCGCAAAGACGCATGATGAGATCCATAATTGGTTGGGTCCGTGTTCCCGGTGAAGATTGGCATGAAACCATGTGCAGAATGAAATTGAAATTGGCAAGAGCGACTGACACATGTTCCCTCCGACGTTGGACCGAAAAACTTTTTGTGAGGCAGTTTCGGATGGCAGCAGCCTTCTGCGCCAAAACAAACCAATGGCCAATGTTGGCATCAGTGTGGAATCCTGTGGACAATTGGCCGTCGAATTTTACAACAAAGCCAAGGCGTGATCCCGGTCGTCCATGCCAAAGGTGGGATGACCGCTTGTCTGCATTTGCAAATTTTAAATTTGGGCTCCCATGGCCTGAAGCAGCCAAAGATCAACATGTTTGGATCGCCGAAGAGCAATCCTTTGTAGCATTTTGTTGTCAATAGTGACGCAATCTTGTCTCCCCATGTCCTCTTAGGATCGTAGCTAGCTTCTTGCATGGCTCGGACGGGGCGAAAGGCGAAAGGATGACAATGCCTTTGACTCAAGCTGATTTAGTTCGGCTGGATACGGTGCAGAGGAAAATGTTGCGATCCATTGTTGGTTGGCGACGTTTGGAAGACGAAACATGGAGAGACACCACGCACCGTATGAAACAGCGAGTTGACAACCCCTTGGGTTGTTATCATTTGGAAGATTGGACAAGGCAGTTAGCCAAACGACAATTTCATTTTGCAACCAAAAATAGCACATCAACAAGGCTGCCCGCAGAATGTTTTGATATGGCACCCGATGAGCAACTGGATTTGCAATTTTTCCCAACCGCCTATGAGAAGAGCAGGTCGTCCTTTTTGCAAAGATGGGATGCAAAATTGGATCGGTTTGCCAAAGAATATTTCCCTCAACATGGCACTTGGATTCGTGCTGCACAATGTCCCGCGTGGCCTAGTCTAGCTTCGAATTTTATAAGTTTTCTACGTCGACAGCTAGCTGTTGGCGTTTGCGCCCGTGTCCTTTTAGGATCGTAGTTTCAAACTCGAGCGGGCGCAAAACAAAAGCAAAAAGTGACAATTTGCAGGTTTAGGAACATCAAGAACATAAAATGACCTCAAACCATCACAGTTTTGTTCTGAGAACATTTTCATACATAACAATCAAATAACTAAAACATGTAATGTAGGTGAACTAGAATGAGCCAAAAACATTGTAAACAACACTGATAATGCTGACGTCTGATCAATTTATTCAATTTATCCTTGGTGTGGAGATCCGGTGTAGGATGTGCAGATGATATTGTAGCAGCAGGCGTCGACTCGACTCGACTCGACTCGACTCGACTCGACTGTTTGGCAAGCAATAATTTTTGGGTGGTTCATTTTTGTCTCTCATTTTTGGACATTTTTGATGAAGAATCGTTTTTGGGTTGGTGAATCTTTGTTTCTCGCTTTTGGCATCCTGGGGGAACTATTTTTTTTCCGTGGTGCATCTTTGTTTCTCACTTTTGGCATCCTGGACGAACTACCACTTTTGGCGTCTTGGTTTCCAAGGGGCATTGGTTCAGAAGGATTCCAACTTGAATGCAGGAAAGCGTCCGGGGCAGAATCCACAGGTCTGAAGTTCCTATGCGGAGGCACTGGCCCTGAAGGTTTCCAAGGGGCACTGTTTCAGAAGGATTCTAAGTACCACGGGGACGCCTTGGACGGAGCAGCGCCAGACCTGCCAGATCTCTTGGAAGACACCCGCTTCGACCGCCCGGCGGGCCCTTCCCGCATGCCCGCCGCTCAACACAAGCTGGCGGCCCTTCAGCGCCAAAGACGCGTTGTTGGCAAACATAATGACTGCCAGGGATTGCATGTTGAAGAGAAAAAACAATAAAAACATCGCTTCGTTGTTACGCCAATTGCTTGTTACTTGTTGAGGGTGTGGCCATAACGTTTCGCGAACATCGTTTCGAATGGTTGGATATCGAATCCGGGAAATTTGTTCGACGCATTGTTGGGCCACTCGCTGGGGCGTATGAGATCGAACGAGTTTGCCTCGTGGCACGAAACATTACATGATGATGGTGCACGAGGCACAAATCAAATGTCCCCCTTTCGATCAGCAGCAGACCAGGCGTCCATAGCCCGATGGTCAACCATGCTCACCCTGGCGGTTGCAAGCACCTTTTGCTGCCAGCCTGATCTTACAGGACCCGGCCTCACACACAGTGCAAGATGGCGACATGCCGCTCCTCAGCACCCCCGTGGAACACGACCGCGGCCTCCCCACCCTCCCCTTCGACCTTGGGAGCCCCCGCGGCCTTGGACTTTTGCCGTCCCCAAAACCCAAGTGGCCCAGCAGTTGGTCAGCGGAAGTTTGGGGCGTGACACCGGACCAGAAAACAAACCTTGTCGTGCAGTCGAAAATGCGTGCGGAAAATAAAACTAGCTACCTTCAGGGGCAGGTCGATAATTTCATATGTTCTTTCCACCGTCGCATGATAATTTTGAATGTTGGCAGTTGGCATGACAAAGCCGCGTCGAACAAACGCAAAAAAATCCGCAATGCAAATACCAACATGCATCTTCCAGACGGAAACAAACATGTTTGAAAAAACACCTTCGCCACATGCAACGGGATGAAGTGGCAAAAAAAAATGGCGGAGAAATCATGTTTTTGTTTTGCTTTGCGCCCGCTTGAATGTCAAAACCACAGACCTCGAAGGACATGGGACATGAGTCGACGGCTCAACCATCGACATCAAAATGGCGCTACACCACACCGCGCAGGACATCTCGCAGTTTCCACCCGGAAAATGTACTGAGGGAATTCAAGTTTGCAAAACCGTGTCGGTTGGTCATGCCACTTTTTGAATGGTCGCCCCACTTTTCCTTTTGGTTGGATTTAATTTTTTTGAGGCCTAATTGTCCTGAGGGTTCCAACCTAGGACACTTGCAGGCCATCCATTCTGTTTGGCGATCTCTATTGCAAATCATTGCAAATCCATGTCGTTTTTGAATGTTTTTTTGAAAAATGTTGTCCTGCTGTCAACCCGCAGGCATCATGCATGCAACCATTTTTTTAAAAATATATTTCAAATTTTCCCGGGCAGTGTGCAATTCAATCGCCCAAAAGTAACGACATGTCGCATATATTTTGAGAATTGGTTAAATTTCGAAATTTAAAACGTAACGCGCGCCTTGGCCTTGAGGAGACCACCAACATGCCAGGATCATCCATCTGATACATTTATGTTTGCCCCGGTGCCAAAATATCCAATTATTGATACACAATTGATATGCGTTACGCAAATTTCCATCCCCAACAAATTTGTTTGTCGCGGCCAAACTTTGATTTGCGCACCCTAAGAGTCAAATTTTGAGCAAAATCAATATGGGAGAACATTTTTGCAAAAAAAACGCAAGGAATTTGCAAAAGAACAACAATTGAAAGTGGACATGACCCAAATGATGACGCCGCAACTCCCGACATGTTCGGACAGTTTATTTTGAAACGGTCAAATTGGCACAGACGGGTTAAAACCAACATCCACAAGCAGGAAAAAAACACATATTTTTTTCATCATTGGAAATCTGTGATTTTGGTCGCGTGAAATGAATGTGAAACAACG
Source organism: Symbiodinium kawagutii (assembly GCA_009767595.1). Taxonomy (NCBI): domain Eukaryota; class Dinophyceae; order Suessiales; family Symbiodiniaceae; genus Symbiodinium; species Symbiodinium kawagutii. The sequence goes on along the minus strand of VSDK01007757.1, from coordinate 210,816 downwards.
ATGTTGATGTTTGCGCGATGAAAATACTTGTGTGTTTGATATTTTTTATTTTTCCATATTTTTCTGAGTGGCCGTTACATTGCCTTTGGAATTTCGCTTCACTGACCTTGACACCTCCCAGAAATGTTTCGAAATAACTCAAATTTCACCAGGGGAAAAAATTGCAACAAGAAAAATATATTTGAAAAAAACACGTGCAATTCACCACACGATTGAAACGTGACAGTGGGTTTGTCGTGCATGGAGTGATTTTCTTTTTTTGCAGCCAGATGTTTTTGCAGTTGGTTTTCGTTTGTCCCAAGTTTCTGACCACCGGCAAAATTTGCGATGATGGCGATAAAGATATCACCCAGCTGCTTTCCAGCCCGACTGCCGACATGTTCCATGCCACATCCTGACACACAGCCCACCTCGACTCCCACCACCCGCCGACACCCGGGGAATGCCTGTCACCAACCACCACAACAACCAACAACCTGGCCTCACAGCCACCCACCGATCCGAGTTGGGCCAATTTATCGCTTTTAATGGCTGCACTGCACTCCGCCGTCGAACAACCCCAGCCCGCATGCCCAACATGCCGACAACTATGGAACAACGCGTCGGATCCTTTCTTCCTAGCAAAATGCCATGATGCCGTCACCGCGGCGTGGAGGTCCCACAGTGCATCGAGCACGTCGACATTGGCAATGCTTCCACGCAAACGTTTACTGCTGGCTGTCTCCCTTTTTTCGGGCCCAAGGTGGCCAAACCACGACTCAGCATGGCAAGAATTCCAAGACCGTTGCATGGCCGGAGCCAACAAATAAGAGCTTGGGAACCGGAATGGCTTGCCTCTGGCACAACAGCTTGCCACACCAAAACCACTCCTTGTTGCAACACTCCGATGAACACACCCCAATTGCCCATGCAGAACATGACCCACATTGCAAGTGGACTTGTGCAACGGCACCTGTGGCGTGGCGATTGCCAGCCAGCTGCCCACACCAACTTGTTTTTTCAGCCAGGCCCAGCGGTAGGCCAACATCAACCCATCCCACCTCGCCACTACAACAGCTGGGGGGACCAACGTGAGCATCCGACCAGCACACCGACCGCCCCCCTTGGCAGCCACCAACCGCTTCGGCCCAGCTCCGGCAGCGTGGCAACAAGTAGAGGCAGCAGGCTTTGTCCCTATTTTTGATATTTTTGTTGGGACAAAAGGACGCCACTGTACTCACTTGCAACGCGGGTTTCCCAGGAAATCGTGCCCTTGGCTAAACGCACGGGACCCAGCGTGATTTACGGCCCATTGTTTTCTACTAGTAGTGTCAATTTTAGTTTGTGTTTAGTTCCGTTCAGAAAGAACATGGTGTTTCATGGAATGTTGTTTTTGACCGGTTCTGCAAAACCACACTGCCACTTAGAGCAAAGTCGCAAAGATCACCTCATAAGGGTTGGTTCTTTGCTGGGGGTAAACCATCTGAATAACCATGCAGCATGTCAAAAAAAAAACAGAACGCATTTGGTTTGCAGCGCGAGATTGAACTCCCAACTGTCCGGGTAGTTGGTTCACCAAACTGCATTGCGTTTTCGGATGGCAAGCTCGCATCGTCATAGGCAAGTCAGTGGAACCGCGGCTCAAAATTTTCCTTCTGTGAATCTAAGAGGCCCAGAGCTTGGATGAAATAATTAATCTGAATTGCGTAATCTCCAAGGTCATCACGTGCATTTGTTTCCAGAAAACCACCGGCCATGTAGCCAGTATGACTACACACTATGATTAGCTCGAACTGTATCAGCTGCATCTTTCTGGGCCTTTTCATCATTATGACTTGCTGCAAAACAAATTCAACTCGCTGTATGGACTCGTCGCTCGTGTGAACCACCTGAACGCATTCCTGGACATTGGTCAAACTTTGGGAGCTAAGCAATCATGGCACCATGGACACTGCATTAAGAGGATGCCTCGCTCGCTCCCTTCCATGGGGGAAGTAGCCACATCATGTGTTGCTGGGAACTTCGCATCGCAAGGGCAGCACCCATCGCAAGTTGAATTTCCGACACTTTTCTTGATGGCCCAGGATCCTCCTGCAGCGCGTGGCGTTCCGCCCTGATGCGGCAAGCCTGTAGAAATTGCCTTCCGTACTTGAAGTTCCCTTGGCAAGGACATAGTCACCAGGAGCTGGGACCGCCGCCAATTGTCCCTTTGCCGGAATGTCGCTGCTCCTTGGGTCGAAGAAGGTCATCCTCATTGGAAATGCCCAAGGCTTGTCACCTGCAGATCAGGTCGCGCGAGCCCAGGGTCTTGAAAGCAAGGGCCAAAAATCCCATCAGGCATCACCTCACCCTGAATGGCCCTGATGTGGGAGCACTTTGCTGATGCAGCAGCATCCTGACAAAGTATTTTGAAGCCACGCGTAACCAGTGGCTTCTTGTGGATCTGCATGCCCCAGCCACACCAGCAAGCGCTCAAAGCACATGATCGGCTAATGTAGCCTCAATGGGGATTTCTGAGCCTGCTCCAATTCCTTCAGCTGTTCTTCGGTAATTTCACAGGAAACTGTGGAGGTGAAGCATCCCAAGAGGCACCTTGGGACGCCTCTTGACAGTCGTATTTTTGAGGAATGACAAGAATAACTTGCGTGCATTGAAGTCTCATCCAACAAGACTTTCTGCCAACATGGGAGCGGTTTTTGAAGTTGCAAGAATTTGGACGCCCCGGGCACGTTGAACATCTTTGAACTAGAATGCAAGTGCGCATGTTTGGCGAAGGTAGACATTTCAAGAAAGACAATCATCACGTATTGAAATCATGTTGAGGCCGGGGTTGTGGTTTCGAAGTTTGACTACTACTGAGTGCAGACCATTGTTCCAAATTTATCCAAATTCCAAGAATGATGTGTTCAGCAAAGCTTTGGCTCAGGCAATCTAGGAGTTCTGAAGGAAACTCAATTCAATTCAATCCAAAATAATCAATCAGAGTCGATTGAAAATATACTGTGTAATTGGAATGAAATTAATTTGGACTAATTAGTCGGTTTGCTTCTTCGAGTTGTTCAAGTTAGTCTAGAACCATTTCTACGTTTGTTTTTGTCGCCGAGCGCTCACGCTGATGAATCCCATGATGTTTCCGGGGGCTCGGCCTGTGGGAAGTCGGCCTGCAAAAGGTCCACCCACAGGCACTGCAGCCACTGCTCTTCCTGTGGGCAGAATCGACAATGCGGCCTCTGTGTTGGTTTCACATCCGGAATGGGTACCACCCAAGCAAGACAAGGACTGCTATGGACGGCTAGATTCCTAGATATGTCAAACGCAATGCAACCAGCTGCCGGCAGATTTCAAGGAAAGTGCCAACCGGCGAAAGGTGGAAAGATGTGGAAAGGAATGGAAAGGATGTGTTTGCCAACTGTTTGAACACTTCAGTTTGAACGGTGAACAGGACTTCTCGTCTATGGACCCAAAAGAAAAGTGCCTTCGCTGAAAGAGAAGGCTTCGGTTGAGCCTCTCTTGGTTTGCAATCACGGCTGAGGCTGATGCATTTTTGCCAAAAGAAGTTGGGCAGCATTTTCAAGCCAGGGGCTACACGGCTGCAAAACAGGGTCGCAGTGCATGCGTTCATCAATGCTTGATATTGACACTGGTATGTTATGAGTGTTCCAGCCTACATTTTTGGTTCGCCTCATTGTTTGAGGACGTCATCTACACCAACAACAAGTTCCCCACGGGCTATCAGTCGATTGTATTTTGGACTGCGTTAGCTTGCATCATCCCCGTGTGCAGAAATCCCACGCAGACGACAGGTAGCTGTGTCAAAGGCCTAGCTTAACATTGGACAGAACAAATTCTACCAAACACCATTGGTGGCACTAGGCCCTTCTAGTATATGATGTGATTTGAAATGATCAGCACGCTTTTCGTACTGGTTTTCAGTGGCTGATATGACATACTGTATGCTTGGCTCAAAGAATTGTTTGCAGGTGAAGTTGACTTGCCTCAGTGGGCAAGAATTTGCTGGAGAGCTAAAACAATCGGCTTTTGAGGTGGAATGGTACAGCTGGTAGAATGGCAGGATGAACTTACTGAACTGCAAGGGGACATGTTTTATATCATCTCGGAAACTCGCAGGAAAAATCTAAGTGTTTGAATGATCTTGAACGTTTGTTATACGGGGGTTGTTTGCGAAGCATGGCAGGCAGAACAGGCAGCAGCAGAGCAGGCCATAGATGCCTTTCAGGCGGCAAAATCAGTGCTGCTCTGGAGATCACTTCCCTCAGCACTGTGTGCAGGCTGAAATCACTTCCCTTGGCCTCGATCAAGACGTAGAGGCTGCTTATGTTGGGAGAAACTGCAGGTCACTGGTTCCAACGCATGGTGCAGATGCATATTGCGTGGAGATGTTTTTTGACTGTTGCTCGTAGCATGTCAGCAACTGCTGGCAATCCGCTAGGATCACAGCGGTTTTGCTGGGGCTGCTGCTGTGAAACTATAAAGGTCTTTTGAAAGTTCAGCCCGAGGATTGAAGACTGTTGAATACAGTAGAAAGGTCAGCGTGCTTCACCACACCCGCAATCCCAAAAAATTGGACATTGAGTCATTCCCCTGCAGTGGCGATAGCTGCAATGAAGGTGCGCAATGCATCTCCATGTTATCCTGTGATTTGCTAAGCATGCTGTTCAATGCTATTCAAGAGCGTTGTCCAGGGCGTTGTCCAGCATGCAGCTCGAGGTAATGCAGTTTCCTGACGTTTCCTATGAATAGCTATGACAAGCTTCGGTGCGCGGGTCCTATTCAGTGCTGTCCAAGGTAATGTGATGTCTTGGGTCCTTTCAACACTTCCCCCCTTTCCGCCATGTTCAGCTGCCATTTTTTGCCCTGTGAACACAAGGAGCCACTCGATATCACTGGATGATACTGGATGCGGTTGTCGTCATGAAAAATCGTACCAGCTACCTGACTTCCCTTACTGTCGAATTCGCCCTCCTCCAGCTTAACTCCACAAGCCCTTGACGGCAAAAAATGTGGTTGCAGCCATTGTGATCATTGTGTTCATCGCACTTGCCGCCACACGAGTTTCATGGTCAGCACTCCTCATACCATCTCATACCTACCCATCACTCTTCAGGTCGGCGTCGTCCTCCTCGTCATCATCATCACCACCATTATCATCGTCGTCGTCATCACCATCGTCACCACCCTCATCAGAAGCATCATCATCGTGGTCATCATCGTTTGCCATATCGTCCGTCAGTCGTTGCATCGCGAACACTTGCGAATGGGTGCATCGATTTCATGAAAGGCTCAGCCACCTCCTAGACTGTCACTCTTTC
>VSDK01007757.1:194475-204475 GCA_009767595.1 Symbiodinium kawagutii | reverse complement strand
TCCTGAAGCCTCATCGACCTCTAGCAGTAGCAAGATGGAGCTCAACACCCATTGCTCCAAGATTATCCGCAGGGTCATGGAGAAGGGCGCGCCTTGGGCTTTGCCAAAGTTTTGTAGCATGCAAATGATTGTAAATGTAAATCTGATACTGTAGTGGTTTTGGCATCTCAGGCTGATTCCAAAAAAAAGCGCTGGTCATGATGAGAGAAAGAGTCTCTGACTATCAACATGCTAGGAGTCATAGGCAAGGAATGGGAGATGATTGGAAAGGCCTGAAGGCAAAGGGAAGTTCTCGGATTGTCCCGGTCGATATCTGAGGACGTCACTTACGAAACGGATGACGTGGAAGGTGGCGGTTTTCAGTCGAAGCTGAGGCCAGAGAGGGAGAAAGAGAATCAAAGCTGTTGTCACTGCCTGTTGGTTTCCCCCTGGCTGTGTCCCACAGACGGTGAGGTTAAGCTGTTTGCCCGACGCATGGGGCAGCAAGGTTTTTGTGGGAGAGGCAGGCACCATTGTCGAACTCTGCAGGGGGTCACTCATGAGGTATTACTAAAACAATAGAAGGATTTCGGCAACCTGCCCAACCAGACTTTTGAAGGATGTGGAAGTAAGCGATGGCGATAAATTCATTGCAGAATGCGGAACAAAGCTTCAAACCTGGGTGCATGCACATATGGCCCACTTCCACAGAGGTAACCATTAAGAAGGGCGACGCTGAACAAAGTGTGGCTGCAGTTGCGCTGGCAGCAATCCGGAAGGATTGGGGTTTGATGAGCTTGGAACCCAGGGACACATCCGCGACCACGTTGGCAACGCGACGGGATGGGTTTGCCGAGGCAAGTTCGCAGCTCCACCGAAGCAGAAGAATTTCCGACCGCCTCTGAAGGGCAAAGGCAAGGGCAAGGTGAGGACCGAATGGGACCGGCACGGTGCCAGTTGATGTCACTTCCCCCTTGACGAAGGTACCAGCACCAAACATGCTGCAACTGCAGGCGGTGACAAGGGGTGCAGAGATGTGGAAAGGGGAAAGCTTCGTTCTTTGCATGTGATGCATATGCATCAAGCTTCGGGCACAAAAAGCCGACCGAAATGAACCCAGAGCTGCACAACTCCCCGTCAGGCCAGTGCCTTCATGGCCCCACAGATGCAGGCACCCTGGGGCCCATGGAGATCTTGATCTTGGAACCTTTGATGTTTCTTCAATCTTCTTCATGTCAACTTTGCTTTTTTGGCAGCATTTGAGCCACAGCTGCAACACAAAAGAGCAAATACAATCTTACTCCCTGTGGGTGTCTTTGAGGCGCTGGGACTGGGCATGCCAAACACTGGCTTTTGGTGAGGCAATAGGTACAAAAACCAGGGCCAAGCCACTTGCAGCAAAAGCTGCCTGTGTCGTCATATGGGCGCGAGAAGTTGTAGGCACAAGACAACCACGAATTCGTTGGTATGATACCTGACTTTGTGTTTCAAGCTTTATCGGACTCCATCTAGGAAACTATTTCCTTGGCCATGGGAGGTCACTTAGGTGTCACAGCGTGCCAACTTTGCGATTTCCGCCCACAAACGTCCAACAGCGGCAGAGCTTTAAGAAGAAAAGCCGGTGCACTGTAACATTCGGTGTGTACTACGTTGGTGCCGTGAATGGTCTTGATGTCAGGTGCCTGATGCTCGAAGGAATACATATCTTTGCACCTGTTGTGTCGCATCACTGCCAGGAAAACGCAAGTAAGATCCTTCATATCTTTGTTATTTATATGACCTCCTTGCCATTTTGAAATGCACCATGAGCAACAATTTCAATTTGCTGCTTGCTGCTGACTCAGCTAAATCTTTTCTGGAGGGCTGGTCTGTTTCAATAGGATAGCCTCGGTTGCTTTCACCATTCTGTCCCACAATGCCCTCCAAGTTCTGCCTTCTTTAAAGTTGCAAAGGGGTGTGAAACATCCAAAATTGTCGAACATTTCACGGATTTGGTCTACTGCAAAACTTCAGCTGCAAAAACAATCCCCAAAAAAAGATCAAAATGTTGTGGTTCAACGAGTCTTCCCGTGGCTTTGGGAAGGCCTTGATCACCTCCTGCCGCTTGATCAGCGCAGGTGAACTCATCGAGATTTGGGAAGGATGAAATATGCCGAGTTAGAGAAACCGAACCATAATAAACCGAGTGCTGAGTGACACAATTGTCCTCAGATTTGGAAATTATGTCTACCAAGCAACGGAAAACAGGTGCAACAAGCCGGCAGGACTGCTTATTTGTTCCCAGTGTCAACCTGAACTCGACAGAGATCCTGGGCTCCATCCCTTACAGGAGAAACATACAGTATGTAATCACATACAATGCGTACATGCCTGGAGGGACAGGAATCCAACCAAAAAAAGCCCACGCAGCCCTCACCCGTCCGTATGCTATGCTTATGCAGGATGTTGGTGGTTCCTTGCCAAAGCATGCAACAGCAAGGAACCAACATGAACCAACAAATAAAAGAAGAGACGGAGAAAGAGAGGGAAAGAGAGAGAGAGAAAGAGCGAGAGAGAGAGAGAGATGAAAAGATAAGAAAGAGAGAAAGAGAGAGAGAGAGAGAGAAAGAGAGAAAGAGAGACAGAGAGAGAGAGAGAAAGAGAGAGAGAGAAAGAGCGAGAGAGAGAGAGAGATGAAAAGATAACGAGAGATATAGGCACAGAAGGAGAGAGAAAGAGAGGGAGCAAGAGAGAGACAGAGACGGACTGAGAGGGACGGAGAGAGGAAGAACACAATAGACAAAGACAGAGGAAGAAAGGGTAGAAAACAGGAAAGCAAGGAATCCATGTAGGAAAGAAAGGTTAGAGAGGGAGGGAGGGAGGTAATGCTAAAGAACTCGAGAGCAGGGAAAGCATCCAAAGATAAAAGAAAACCACACAGCGCAGAGCAATTCTGACTCAGGTTTTAGCCTTCGCAAGCTTGGAAACTTTCTTTGTGCTTGTTGCTACTACCTCCTGACACATTTACAAACCTGCGGATCATAACAAGTCATGGTGACCGTGGTGCTCCACTTCTGCCTTTTATGACTCGTGCACAACTATTCGTGAGAGGTTGCATGCTACAGGGAGAGAAAAAAGCATGCCGCAACGATGAGTTGTGGCGCACGTTGCACTTGGTTGCCACGGCGTGCTGCAAATTTAAGCCCAAAATGTCTGCGGGACTCGATGGAGACCGCTGTTTTGGATTTCTTCGCCGGCTCTTCCACAGAAGCTGAGTGTGTTCAAGATCCCTCCAAAGCTGAGGGATTCATGGGTGTAGAAAATCGGGTGCCGATGAACAAGGGTCCAGCTGATGAACACTTTTCTCAATTGGTTGGTCGTAATGCAAAGTCTTACAGTTGTCCGTTGATTTGCTCACATGCCAGCTTCCAATGATTGTTTTCTTTCCTGTGTGTGCATGTGACCCCCTCCAAGGCCCAAGAATGCCAAAGACGTAAGGGTGGCAACCAAGTGACAGCATGATGTATAGTACTTGCTTGGCATGCAGCGTCATTTGTGCCTTTTGCTCTGTGCAGGGCCTCAGGGTTGCAAGTGAAGCTGGCTAGATGACACCTGGACCTACCTATCATTGCCTTGCAAACATACCGGACCATAGACCTAGTTCCAGTGATTTATGCAGGCACGTTGTTTTTTTGATGTTTTTGCTATATTAACAAAATTATCTAAGGGCTGCGGAGTTTGTGCTTGTGAGCAGCACAAATCAAACCAATGCGCAAGAAAAATAAGAAACATGAGAGAACAACTTTGTGCAGAAGGATGAGGCGGAATATGACTAGTACATACTACAACTATGACATACAAGCTATGACTCTTTCTTTTGGAGGTCAATGAGTTCTGAAACCGCCCAGGTGCTTCCTCCGGAAACTGTCCTGGACTTTGAGCGCAATGGCCACACGGTCACGCGGGGTCTCATCTCACCTGAGGACAGCACAGAGGGAATGATCCACCTCGGAAGCAATTCGCAAAGGGAAGAAATGGAAGAGAATGGAAGCAGTTGAGGTTCCAAATTTGTTTCACAATTTTCACACCAGGCATCACTATAGGCACCCCTATCGGCATCACTATATGCACCACTAGTCCACCCCATACTACTCCTGTGCCCAGGACTTTGCTTCACAAGTGTCAGCCCTGGAGAGATATGCTCAGACGAAGGAGACCCGTTCTCTTTTGGATCCTTTCAGAAACTGCAACAGGGTAGCTGGATGCAGCTGGATGTAGCGGTAGCACCTGGTAAGAGCTTGGACCATTCGCATCAAGGAGGCAGCTTCCGCTGCCCATGCAGCCAGCATCATGTCAGCTCAAGGCCGCCAGAAAGGGTTCTTGTGCCCGGGCTCCGTCAGCTTGAGGATTTTGAGAAAAGCTGTGCGGAAATCTCCATGCGATTCACATCAGAATAATAATGAATAATAAGATCTGTCATGGGGCTTTGAAGGAAATCTTCGGAGCTGGGGAAACAAGGTTCCGCAAGGAAATCGGCAACAGATCGAATGCCAGAAGCGGATGATAGGGGCTGTGTTTGTAGATTCGGGCGGTCCGCATTGTGGACCTCACGATGCGGACTTCTTCGAATGACTTTTTGCATCAACATCAGTTTCAGGCAGGGCGAATGAAACATTCTTATTTTTCTGAAAGGCATGGCGGATCTACAGCCTCCATTTCTGCAGACCTTCAACCCACACAGGTGCCTTCTGCGGTCAAGCATCTCGACTTATCTCGAATATTGCCAGCCTGCTTCCAATTCATGATCTATTCTTTCTATTATTTGGTGGTTTCTCAAAATCCGGGGCAACCCCAAATCATCGGGAGCTAAGGAGCCAGGGGTGTCAATTGGCCCTTTTTTCAAGGGAGAGCGTGCAGGAGCTACAGTAGGGAGTGGTGTAACCAAACGGTTGACACATCTTCGACCGGAGGCACTGCACGAGTGCCTGGCGCTTGGCCTTGGCCTTCCTCTCAGCTGCCTGTGCACTGCTGGGCGCGGAGCGCTTGCAGGAAGCCCAGTGCCCTTGCCTTGGCTCCGGCTGAGGGTGACATCGCTTGCAGATAGCCATAGATAGCCATAGACAGATTGGTTTCTAAAAAAATATGTTTGACAAAAGGGCAAAAACATTGAGAGAAAGTGAAACAACGGACATAATTCTGCCAAGGCGATTGTATCAAACTTCCCTTTTTTGGAAGCGACCCGGTCCAGGGCTTAGAAAGCGCCACTTCGAAATCCATCTCTGTGGAAGCTGGCCCTTCCCAAGGTCATGACTCAACTGCCTGGCATCAGGAGCATAGCTGGACACCGTTGGATATTCACATGGCATACGACGTCCCTAGACATGTGGTGACAGCCACGGCGGGCAGCAGACAGTTTTGGCCGGAGGATCTCATGACTGCTCCCATCGCCACAAACGACTTCATCACTGCATGGATGCCATTGCGTCCCATAGGACGGGGCTTGGCCCGGAACGCAGTCCTTGACTCTGCTTGATATGATTTAGATATAAGGTATTTAAGGACACTGCAAACGACATACTAAGCTACTAGATGCTTTGCATAGTTCAAACAGGTGAGAAATTCGGAAGGTGGCTCTTGGATGGATGGTTCTTTGGCTGTGTGTGGGTAGGATGCATCGAAGAGAGTCCTTTGATCTTTCAGTCGCGAACTCACAAGGATGTAGCAGCACAGGTGCGGGTTTGGAGAACAGAATCCTTCAAACTTGTCAAATTTGAATCAAATGATTTGATGCGGCATTCGTGGAGGACGGAGCCCCCAACTGCTTTGCACTCTGTGCTATGACTTGGCGTGATGTCCTGTACAGGTTCATAGTGAGAATTTGGAGGACAGAAGTGAGCGGCATTTGGCTGCTTTACAATGAAATCGATACTCATTTTGGGGGGTTGAGCTAGGGAGAACATGGGAGAACAAGAAGTCTTTTACCGCCGTGGTGGGGCAGATGGGATTTCAAGACATATCACCCATTGCAAGCATATCATTTATCACCCATCAGATGGTTGATTCATTCAAGCATAGAGAATGAAAAATGAATCAACTGTAAGCTCTGGAAAGCTTTGCAAAGCTGTAAGTTCTCAGGACAGGCCAAGTCCAGTAGGGCCAACAGGGCAGCTGGGACGCCTTGGCGAATGCCAACGCTCCACTGTGTTCCCAAGATGTCCCTGGTCAGCAAACTCACATGCCCAGTGGACGATACCCCAAACATGACTGCCCCAATCATGCGCAAGACTTCGGTTTTTGTTGGGCTGCGCGGGATCATAAGGACTGTTCGTAAACTCATTGCAAAGCATAAGAAAGCTGATCATCTCAAGCCCAGATCACACCCCCAAACAGAGGAATGAATACTGCATGATATGATAGATTAGGATCTTTTACACATTGATTTAATTCAGACATTTACATTAGACATTTATACATTTATTTGCGCCCAAGGACTGCCAAGGATATCCATGGACATTCCAAGCTCGAAGCAAAACAGCCGTTTCTGCAGGAGCTTGGCATCGACCCCTTGGATTGTCCTGAACCTGGCCCAGAGTTCGGAGATCACCATGCTCCTTTGAAGGACCCGCAGATCTCTCGGTCGACAGCAGGCACACAAGTCACACTAGCAGCTGCCAAAAACGTTCATCTTGTGCCAATCAAAATGCTGAAGCAAATTGTACTGCAAATTGTTTGCAGCATGTTTCTACAACCAGGGGTGCCTCATGACAACTTACATTTGGAACCTGCGCAACCCGGACAAAGGTTCTGCATAGTTTTGCCGCAATTCACGGCTCGGCGATGATACTTGATACTTGATGTCTTGACTTGCTATAGAGTCTAAAGAGAAAGAAAATTCAGACATCTTCAGGCAATTTACAGAAGGGATGAGAGATGATGGGAGGGAGCATATGTTCAAACAAATTCAGCCAAGTGTTGCCCACAGCATCCACAGCTCAGGAGGGTGACGTGACATGGCACCATGGATGGATTCAGCACGGTGCCCCTTCTCTATCGAGAGGCCAGTCTGGATTGTCTTTTAGATTGATTAAAAGTCGGAAAACGACAAGTAATTACCGCAGCAACGGCACAGTAACAATAGCAGCAGCAACAACGATAACAGCAGCAACAACGACAACAGCAGCAGCAGCAGCAGCAGCAACAACAACGACAACAACAACAACACCAACAGCAACATAGACAACGACAACGACAACGACAACAGCAACCAGAACAACGACAATGGGAAGAACTGCCGCTGCTGGAGCTACAATCCAAAGCTGTCTCCGGCTGTGGTCCAATTTGATGGATTTCGCATGATTTCGTAAGGTGGAACAATGATCACGGCATGATGTTGTTTCAACAGGTAGGCTCAATACCTAATGCACATTTGACTTGCCAATAATTCGGTGTGATCCGAAATGTCGGACAACATTGGATGACCAAGTCTCGACTTTGCGACGGTACAATTCCGAAGGATTTGCTATCCAAATGTACAATGTTTTTTCCATGTGTTTCTACTAGCTGCAGTGTAGCCTTGAGGCATTCTGAAGCGTTTTTGCACCGCTGCCTTGCTTCAACAGAGGTGAGGGCCGTTTGGCCTTCACTGCCTCCTACTTTGCGGACGGAGCTTTGGTGGTTCCGCCAATGGAGATAGAGGTCCCTGCTTTGCCCACCGGAAAGCCATGGAACATGGAAGAACTCAGTTGCCGATGATGTGATAGTTGATATATCTTGCGATTGTGTTATATAATGTTTAACATATATATATATATATGTGTGTGTGTGTGTCTGTGTGCGTGTGTTATATTGTGCCTCGTGGCACGGAGCCGACAAAATCACAAAATCCGATAAGGGAGACTGACTTGTTGAGATGGTTCCAAAAACAAAGAGGTGACTGGGCATCGCTCTAAAATCCACATTTGGCGGCTTGAGACCAGAACCATTTTGACATGCACAAGTTTTTTGCAAAGCCGGGTCCAGGTTTGGGGGAAGGCCACTTGTGATACGAATTTCTATTGAGAGATCCTGGGTCTCGCAATCTAGATGATGCTAAATGTTCAAACATGAATCCTTGCCTTCATTTGCCTACTTGTTTGAACTGCAGCCACTGGTGGCCACGAAGTGTGCAAGTTGAAGCCCGGGAGCTGCACACAATGTTCCTTGAAAATCTGTGACCGCCTGACCTCTTGGAGGCCCTATGTGAAATCCCTTAAATTGTGAAAATGCCATTCCCCCAACAAAGCGAAACCAGAATGTCAAGAAAGATGAAGAAAGGGGATGGACTCAGATGGACTCAGATGGGCACAAGGCTTCTGTCGTCCCAGCCATGTCCAGGGAGCCCATGAGCCCTTGCCTTTGGAGGATTCTCCATCCTTTTCTGATTGGCTTCAAGACCTACGTCCGGGAGATCTGGCGGAGCATGACCAGCTGCCATTGCTGAGCCCCGAAGAAGCTGCGGAGTGACTGGGACAAAGCAACAGATGCCATGGAGTGGGAAGAATGATCAAAGTCCTGTAGAAAGACGTGCCAAAAAAGGCATTCCAATATAAGTATATACATGTATATACATTTAACAAAGATAAATACATAGACACACACACATATATATATATATATATGTATGTATACATATTCTTTTTATGTTGTTTAATACATGTACTGCTTGAATGTACGCAATGTGATGGAATGTGATGTAATGTAATGTAGTGTAATGTAGTGTAATGTAATGTAACGTGATCTAATGTGATTTAATGTAATGTAATGTAATGTGATGTGATGCAATGAAATGTAACGTAATGAAATAGTAATGAACTGTACTGTACTGTAATGGAACTTAATGTGATATGTAATGTAATGTAATGTAACGTGGTGTAACGTGGCGCAACGTGATGGAATGGAATGGAATGTAATGCAATTTAATTAATGTAATGTAACGTAATGTAATGTGGTGTGATGTGATGTAATGTCATGTAATGTAATGTGATGCAATGAACTGTACTTTACTGTAATGTAATGTCATGTAATGTATGAATGCATGTGTGCGTCCAATATATTCGAGGATTTTCGGCAAGTGGTGGGCCCAATGATGAAAGTGATTTTCACCCTCCACATGCATCAGAGAACGGTGTCATGATAACCCTGGGCCCTCAAATTCAACAAGGCATCGCATCACAAAGCCAGCAGGTGCAATCAGCGGTCCGAAGGACATTTCTGTGGGACCACAGCTTATGCACCTACGACACGTAAAAAAACATAAACCATCAAAAGCACATCGATGCATAGCAAGAGCTATGTGAGACCATGTTCGACTAAATGGATTCTGTATGTTTGCGCTCTTCATTTCGACCAATTGCTCGCATGTGCATACTGTGTCGGATGAGCAGATGAGCCAACTGCTGGCATTCCGGAATTGATCCAACGTTTTGCAGCGAGTATGTCCTGAGGCTCCGTGATTCTCTTGGCGTACCTTGAGGTGTCAGGTGCCTAAAAGGTTTGATCACATGGGATGCAGCGATGAAGAGAGCAGGGGCTTGGGAGAGAAGACATGTGGATCTGTGAGCAAGGGAAGTTTCAATTCAAAAATGCAGCCCATAGGATACATAGGCATGGTTTGCCATACAGGTCAAGATTCATAGGGTCGATTCAATAGGCATACTTTGATCTTGGTAAATCTTGGCGCACGCTTGGTCCGTTCAAAGGATTGTGGCGACATTGGGCTCAAGGCTGTGCCTCATGCTGTGGCTCTGAAGCTCATGGAGCACCACAGCCTACCCATCCTTTCCCGTGCCCTGCCACTCTACAGATTGATGCGCTGTGATCCGGTTGTCAAGTTAAGTTTTTTTGCATCGCACTTCGTTGAAGTACTCAAGAGTGCCGGCATATCTCTGTCTCATTTCGGCTGCTGTGCATCACACCTTGCAATTTGCAAGGATAGCGAAGTCGGAATTTGCGCTGCAGCGAACTGGCCAGCGACTGCAGGTCAGCATCCCCAGCAAGCAGGAAT
>VSDK01007757.1:162119-180394 GCA_009767595.1 Symbiodinium kawagutii | reverse complement strand
ATGCCTACCTGGAGCTACCAGGTAGGGCCATCTCTGAGGAATCAGAGGGACAGGTGGCTAGCCTGTCTGGCTATCCCAACGTCATAATCCTGTGGACACACAGGTTGCGCACTTCTATCATGTGAAGAGGAAAAGAAGCACCGCAGCGGAACTGGGTAGCTTGTATATCTAGACAAGCAATGTGTCACTGTTTAAGGTTTGGCAGGCCTTGGGTGAACAGTTATCATTACTTGTTCCTAGATAACAAAACTTAACATGCCAATTTTGGCTCAAGGGACCTTGATCCAAACTGGCTGGTTTAGTTTTGGTTTTTGTCCCACCCTAAAAACCCACCCTGTTTGGCGGCCCTCTGTGAGGTCACCCCCAAACTTGAAGGACTTTGTCCGGGGTTTGCGTGTGGCACCCACGCAGTCACCTGTCCTTTGGGACTATGGACCGACGCTAGTCGGGTATCCTGATTCCTACCTGGAGCTACCCGGTAGGGCCATCTCTGAGGAATCAGAGGGACAGGTGGCTAGCCTGTCTGGCTATCCCAACGTCATAATCCTGTGGACACACAGGTTGCGCACTTCTCTCATGTGAAGAGGAAAAGAAGCACCGCAGCGGAACTGGGTAGCTTGTATATCTAGACAAGCAATGAATCATGATAAATCACGTAAACATTTTTCTTTATCTATTATCGACCTATGTATCTATCACACTATCTAACGGAATCTAACCATCTATCTACCCGTCTGGTTGTGCGATTTTGACTTGCAAATGTGCTTCTCGCCCGCGGCTTGCTCTCTTGGGAAATCTGAACTTCCAAAAGTGGTCTGAGAACTTCAGTTACTTTTAGGAGTTTGACTTGCAGATGTGCTTCGTGCCACAGCGCCGTCCAATTTTTGCCCCGCGCTTTCGCCACAGACCTCCTCACCAGCCGCTTTCCCGAGCCTACCTTTCGACTGTCGACCCGGAGCGCAAAACTATCGGAAAACGAATCATTTGATCTTCGTTGGCATCTCTGAGGTGCTACCTGCAACTTTCCATTAGTTGGACGGTTGGAGTTTGCGAAATTTGAATCTTTCCACACTTTTTCCCTTAGCAAATGAGGCACCTCCGAGATGGCATGTTGTTTTGCTTGAGGCGCAAGGCAACAGACCGTCCCATGATATGAACCGCCATTATAGCAGCGCGTGATTGTATAGGTATGACATGGTATAACATATATTCTAATATGTGTCCGTGCAAATACACTAAACTATTTTTGATAAATTCACATACACTAATTGTCGGTGGAACTAATTGTCGCATCAATGTCTAGTGTTATCACAGTTCCTTGCAGACATCAATCTGGCAAAGTCGCATCCATGTTGTGGTCAGATTGGTGAACAAGACGTGTCATATCGTGTCATGACCGTTTTGCATAGGATGGCATATCAAGATATCGCTCTTGGGGTCGTGTTCGTCGATGTTTTTGTGTCTATGTGTCAAGTGACTTTTCGTACATGCACTGTTTCGTTTGATGCGTTGCCTTGCTGATTGACATTTGCAGCAGTTTTGGCCTTCAAACCATTTTAGGAATTTTTGGGAAACCAGTCCTGGGCTGAAGCAGTTGAGCCACGAACAGTATTAGGAATGGCTTTGTCACATATGAGGCGGCATACTTTGCCCAAACAAACAATCGAATCAATCGAATAGAGGTTGCAATACCCCGAAGACTTAGCTGATATCCTTCTACTCGGCCATTGTAGTGCGAAAGAGACGCATGTTGGCACAGGAATGGTCCCATGAGATGCTGTACAAGGCGAACATGTTTGCCAAAATGGCGCAACACACCATCAGGGTTTTGGTTGATTCCCTTCCATTTCAGCACCACCCATCGTGACCTTGTTTGAAAACTGGGGAAATCAGTCTTAAAAGGTTTTGCACATTTTTGCACCATATGAAGCATGCATATTTTGAGGAAGGAGATTATGCACCTACCACGCGATTGCGCACATAGTTTTCCGATAAGGCGGAAAAGCCCTGGTGACGTCAGGTTATTAGCCGACGGTGGCTAATCCGTGGAGGGCTCCTTTTGGCAGCCTGCTTGAGTTTTGCAACCGTCACTGCAGAAGGTCATCACATGCTTCTCGCCAACAGAAGAACTGGAAGCACTTCTAAGTTGGAAAGATTTTTCCAAGGTCATAAGGCTTACAAGCAAGCCAGAAATACAGAGGGGTCTCTTGTTCATACCCTGGTCCTTAGCCTTTTACTTTTGCACCATCTTAATCCATCTTACATAAACTATATGGTTGTAAATAACAACAACGATAATAGAGTGCAATATGATTAAGTAAATACTTGTATCATTTCATGCCCAAGTACTCACCGTCAATGCCCTACAGCGGATAGAGGTAGATGTTGAAGGCGTTACCGCTTACAAGTTTGCATCCCATTTAGTTGGGGGAACCCATTCAGGAGAAGTGGTTACCATTTTGCGTTCAGTTGCGTTTTGGATGGTTACCAAAACGCGCACATTTTAATGTAATACACTTTCCCCATAGGATTTCATGGCAGGAGCAAATAGCTCCTTTATGGTTATGACCGCATTTCCATGGTGTTTCATGTCTCATGTGTGGATTGTTCTGCCATTTTTGTTTTCCAAACATGGCTCATCGCGCTGCTTGGTGCGGATCAGCGGCAAGAGCAGTCAGAGAACTCAAGAAGCAAGGAATAGCGACGCAGAAAGCAACAAACGAAACAACCATCCCAAAATTAAGCTGGTAACCGACGGTGGCGAAATAGAGAACACTGTGGCTTGAACAAAACCTTTGACTCAACAGGTGATCTTCAGAAGGCAATGTTTACCTTTGCTCTGTCCCTTTTTGCTCGCTGTTTCAGTAAGAAACAATCCGGAAGCAAGTGCAGGTCCAGATTTATCTATTAATTTTGCTCGAGGGATGCGCCATGCACTTTCCATAACATGTTTTGATCTCGCCCCCCCATCTCGCCCTAGATCTCGCCCTGGCTGCAACACTGCCCTCTCCATGATGGATTTTGGTTTCTTACGTTGATGTTTCTTCCAGTTGGAAACGGTAATGTGACATACCGCGTTCCATGCGGAAGTCTGGTTTGGAACCCTGGAAAACACCATACTTTTGTCCTAGCGCACTCCATTCAGAAGTCTAGTTTTATATAAACAATCATTTTATCACATTTGGAGGTCTCTGCGTTGAAGCGTTCACATTGGGATTCGAGCTTTTGGTTCTGACTTTTTTGCCTTAGCCATGACCGGTGCGTTCCATAGTGTTTTGATGGTTTTGGGGTTGCTGGTTTGGTCTTCAACGTCCACCTGTAAGTTGAGGTGGTTCTCCGCCGGGCCACTTTACGGGATGGTCCTGATGGCCCAGTCTGCAGCTTTCAACTTCATCATGGCCAGATGCCCAGCTCATGTGGAAGCCTATGGGAGATGAAGCGAAGGAATGGAACACATCACATCACTATCTCTGCACCCTGACCCTTCGCTGAGATTTGCACTTGCGAGCGGTTCCCAACCTCATCAAGGCGAGCCAGGAAGCAGTTTCTTTGCAGCTTGGGTCATCTTGGGTCCTTCCGCCAGGGCCAGTGCCGTTGGACTAGTGCTCTTTTTCGGTCAGGCTGGAGCATGCTGCTGCGGTATTTGACAACATTAACGTGACAATGGTGACATTTCAAGATTTATCAAGATTTCAAGAATTTGCTTTTCCCAGGTGGCGCAGATTTTTATGCCAGCCATGGGCGTAGTTCTGCTGAGCCCCGGCTGAACAAAGAGCGTTCAATTGTTCGAAGCACAAGCTTCACACGTTCGGCACATTCCTCGTGGTGAAGTCTTCCATGCCTTGCTCAGAACATTTTCGCAATCTGCTTCCAGCTGTTTCATGTTGTTTCCATGTGTTTCCCCTAATTTGTCATGCCGGTTGTTCGGCAAGGAATTCATGCACAATGTCATGCAATGACCTCTCATGTCAGGAACCAAATTCTCGCAAAATAGTCATTCAGGGTCTGGGAACACCGTTTTTTCTTCTGAAACGGTCGCTGACTCAGGTTTCGAGCAAAGAAAATGTAAACAGGTTTCAAGCAGTTGAACCTGAGTTGTCAGAGCGTGTCCGCTGACGCCAAAATCTGTTTCTTCAAAATCTAAAACGAAGGAACTGTACAAAAAAAGCCAAAGAAATTGCACTTGCAAAACTGACTTAGACCCTGTTGACCTCAGGGTGAAGGCCAGCCATGACAAGCTGACATCAACCCACTGGGTTCACTTTCCAACTGCGGCACCCAAACGATTCCGAACTTAAGATGCTTCGATGATCCACAGCGTCAAGATAGTAAGGCTTCTAGTATGAATACGACCTTTTGACCTCATTTCAGTGTTGGCAAGAACACGCTCCAAAAGTTGCATTTGTTGCTGCCAGTTCAAGATTTTGACGGGTATGAGATGGTATGAGAGAGATGCCGATGTTTTATTCATGAAGATGGCCATTGCCTGTTAACGAAATTTCGAGATGGTCATTTCCTGTTAATGGAATTTCGGACCGCACGCACTTGTTGCTTGGCTTGGTGCTGAGGAGACACATGTCGGAGCAGTCCGTCCTTTCCATCTTCAACAGCCTGTACTCGCGCATTGAAAGTGTATTTCTTGCTTTTGGGGTAATTAAGGGATACTGATGACGTAGATCGGTTTGGCATTGTACCGTTTGCACCTTCAACACAGTTTGTCCGTTTGACATTCCGAAATCGGCCCAGGTATTTAGTGGCTCTTCTCCTCACATTTCAGCTCCCTCTCCCTGGCTTTCGTGAAAAAGCACTTCATGACATCGATGAGAGCAAAGCTGGAAGAGACGGACCCCAGCGGAAGAGGCTCACTGGTGCTGCTTGCATTTGCTTATTTTGCTTGCTTCCTTGGGCTTGTTACATTGTGCTTGTGTGATTTTGACAGCGTGTCATCAGCCAGATAAGACTGGCGTTGGACTTCTTGAGTGATTTGTTTCCTCAAATGGCGAACGCAGGCTAGGAACGAGCTACCAGACGGTCTAGATCCACACATGCTGATCAAATGTTATGCCATTCGCGAAAATCGCGTCGATAAAGGATGGCGCTGCGCAAAAAAAAGGCAGAATGATCAAAATGCAGCTTTGATCTGTTGCCCCACATGTCAATGGCATTTTACCTTTCCAGACGACTGTGTGAGAGGTCAACGATAAAGTTTTCTGTAGTTATTGTTGATCTCAACTTCTTGTGCCAGCTGCATGCAGTCCTTGACATTGTTGATGAGCGCTGCAACTAACTGTTTGAAGATGCGCTAAGCTTTTACAGGCAGAATATCCTGAACCACGACACTGATCCTCGCTGGTTCTTTCTTGCGTTCATTGCGCAAAGGCTTAGCAATTCCCATTGCTTATGTGCATTCACTTGCAGATCTGGGCTCAGTCATTGGCGCAATTTGGTCACTACGGTTGGCCTGATATTGCTGCTTATAGTTGCCCCATGTCGACAGTGTCGCCGGATGAAGCAGAAGCAGCTGGCCTTTTGGAGGTTGATGTGGCTGAAAGATGTGTGGGACGAGAGGCATAATAATTACATCTCATGCGAACACTTAAGGAGATGGGAATGATGAAGTGTGCCGTCATGAGACGGCATGGCCCATGCACATCCATGCAGTTGTTTGCGCCTTCCGCCCAAGTTGCAATTTGTTTGTCCGCTGCCCGCCGCGGTCGCATGCGCACAGACTAATTTTGTAGGAAGGAAGACGAAGGAAGATCAAAGATGACCTCTTCAACTGACCACACCCAAACTGCTGAATGCATCAGACCTTGACCGTGACATGACTTGACTTCCACTTGCCTCCAGGGTTCTGGCACGATGAGCCTCTTTGGCGTAGAATTTCTCCGGAACGACGAGTTTCTCAGCCGAACTGCGCAGCTGTGGTTCCAGGTGCTTCCCATGTTCTCCTGTGCTTTCGGGATCTTGTGCTGTTTTCTCACACCATTTTGAATAGGCTCACTTTTCCTCACTTCCAAACACAAGTTCGGAACCTGAGCTCGAACCGAGGCCATGGCAATTTGTGATGGTTTTCCCATTGCCAGGCCAGGTCCCGGCCAAAAAGTCAATGTGACAGCTGATGACGGCTGGACATTGCATGTACGCCCTATATCCATGCATCATCCATGACCATTGGCTACAACAGCACCTGGGTTCCTTCACAATGCTGACGAATACTGTCCCAGACTTTCAAAGTCTTGTGTTTTTTGGGGCAAAGATTAGTACTGCCTCATGGCAAATAGCAGTTGTACTCCGGTAGTAGGCTAATCTTTAGTACTAACAGGTAAATCATGGTAAATCTTTTGGCAGGAGCACTTACTCTGCATTGCCGCATGGCTTAGCATGGGAGAATGACTCAATGATACAACCAACATGTGTTTCAAAAAATATTGTGGACTCAGGGTCGCCACACAATTGCAGCGCGCCGCTAAGTGGATGGTGATCCACATGGACTGGCTGAGAACTTTGAGAATCCGGTCGAAACTTGGCAGGCGCGCTTGAGAGTGGAGCGCTTTGTGTATAGCTTCCAGATGCAACAAGTCTGTGGTTTTTCTTTGCTTGCGGAAAAAAGGTGTACACTACCTTGGTGAAGTACTTCTTTGTTGACTTCCCAGTGATCTATGTGGGTATTCAAACGGTTTTTAGTAGAAGGCGGCACCCTAAATTTCTATATAACCAAAACCTGGCCTGGAAAGTACATGCTTTTTATTTTTGGAGCCACATTCCCCTGAACATCCTTTAGAATTCCGAACCCTATGAAGATCTATGAAGTATTGCGAGCGCTTGCAGGATCAAGTCTTTCCACAAATGCCAAGATAATAAGATAGAAATACAACTACTTCACACTTCTTCAGGGTCGGTGTTTTTTTAACTGATGCATCCTGAATATTAATCTGCTATAGGATTTGGCATGATTTGGCATAGCACCAAGCAGCTATGCCCCGATTCGGTACATACGACTTTTACTTTTACCGACCTGTCAAGCACGGTTGGGAGTCACAACCAAACAAACAAAATCCTTACCGATCACTAGCCTAGTCTTTGCAATTAGGGAAGAAGATTAATTACGGGCAACTTTCTAGACTCACTCCTTGTGTTTGCATCAGGCATCCAGGTTCTTGGGCTAGAAACTGATGCTTCTGTTTACCTGGACATACCTGGACCATCAGTGCTGCAGTAGGCAATCTTTCCTCGAGTGTCCAAACAGCAGCAACCGCCCTTTGCGCCTCCCATTTCGAAGAAGGACACTTGCCAAGAGCTTTGTCACGTGCAGTGTTTGGGCTTGATTCTGCCTTTGGACAGTGCAAAAAAGAGCTGACCAATGCAGTGAGGGCTACCGCTGTGTTTTCCTTTGGTTCCCAGGACTTCATTGATCTGGCACGCAGCGAGATTGAGAAGATACTATTAGGCATGGCAATGCTGGAAATCCCAAGTATGGTGCAATTTGAAAGGTGTAGGGCTGTTTGCATGTGTGCATGTGTCGGATAGTCGGTTTCCATACCGCTACCAGGACATCATTTCAAGTGCAAGCTCGAGAGCTTCCAATCAATCGACAAAGATGAAAGCTTCCTCACCATTTGGCTCCAAGATCCCGACAAGCTGGACACCCTCGCAGAGCGGGTGGAGGTCAGGGAAGGTACAGTCAAGTGGTTTAGTTGTGGCGATTTCACAGTTTTCCTTTCATACCTTTCGGATCTTGGTTTCGAAGGGTCGTAGGTGTTTGTGACCCTGCTGTGAGGGGGTCGTAGCGCCTCCTTCTCATAGTGAACAACGGCATTCTAGAAAAGTTGTTGTGGCTTTCGTTCCCAACTGTAGTATTTACATAGTCATGGAAATGATTCGAAATGATGCTGCATAGAACTTGAAGCATGATGGGGTGCAGCTTCTGTGGCTATCTCTGGTTGTTTGCTTTCATGCTTCCATGTTCTGTCCCTCTTTCGCAAAGAGCACCCCAATGGGATAGTTAAGAAGTACTCGTACTGAGCATCGTTCTAGAAAGCCCGCCTTGAACTGACAACGCCCCAAATCATGCCTTTCAGAACCACATGATTTGTCACTTCCCTCCTCGCCTCATCAAAGTAATTATATACAGCCGCGCCGTATCCTGCCGCACAGTGACGGATAATGCGGACTGATGCAATAAAATGTTGGACCAATGACCCGAGATGATTATAGAGCATCACTTAATGATAAGAATCAGAAGTTAGCATGGTTAACAACAAGATGCTAGCTGCTATAGGCTACAAGTATGATGAGTGGTACATTACATGGCTCACAAGAATTCACAAATATTAGCGAGAGGTATTGTACTTGTCGCCATCGAGGATGATAGCCAATAGTAAAACGCTCCTGGAGCGACTTTTAATGCCAGGTGTTCGCACTACCCGCCATACACCAGCATAAAGGGCAGTGCGCCCGCGAAATGCGGATAGCTGATGATTCAAAGCATTTACGTATCTGCACCCCTCATAAGCTTAATTTGCATCTTATTTCCCCTGTTGCTTGCAACACTCTGACATGAGGACACTACTGAGTTTAAGCATTCCTCTTTGCATTGTCATCAGCTTGTGGCTTAAGATGCACGCACCGAACATTTGTCGAAGATCTCGCCTGAAGCGGTATCAGTCGCAGTGTGCGCGTAGACAAAGATGACAAAGCTCACAAGACAGATGCAGACAGATCAGACAGCACTGCACTAAGTCTGCCATCACCCGCAGAAGATCGCAGAAGATCGTGGTACATTTCTTGGGATGTAGCTGCGGGTTGTGTAGCACAAACGCTCGCAATGCTTCCAGCGAGAAGGAAGTACGTCTCGTTGGCTTTGCATCACCCTTTGTGACACTGCCGGGCCCCAAAAATGCATACTGAATCAGAGCTTGCGCACATTAAGGTAAAGAATGATGACCCTGCAAATGCGAAGATTGTCATGGAAAATTGAATGTAAGTATTGAGCTGTTGGTTGTCCTGATTAAGTACCCATGCACAGAAAACCACATCGAAACAAATCTTTACACATTTGTGGAAGACATTTTTCTCACGCCTGCAGCCTGAAGCATAGGCCTTGGGGCCGCTCATGCCTAGCAGGGAAAGAAACAAACAATAATAGACATTGATGATATTAGTGTAGATGTGCGATGATGTGGGTGTGTGCTTATTGCATTGTCAATCTAGTTCATTTATACGTAGACAGGGCGCAAAAAAAATCGAAAACAAGACCTGCACCCGGTTTTTGCTCCCTCGTGGTGCCTGGCCTGGGCGCAGCTGTTGACCACGAAGACAGAGAGGAAACATAAGGAAACCCAAGACACATGCGAATGACATGGATGATGTATGGTAATATTCACGCCTGTTTAGATATTCACAAATTCACACATTTTCAAATATACACTAAAATGATCTAAAATGAACATGTGACTGTGACGAGCCCCAAATCAGAACGCAACAGCTGTGGACCCGGGAGCCAGGCACGTGCTCGATTGAAGGTCAGTGCCTACGAAGATGCGGGTTGGGACTGCCCAACAGAACTCAAGTCTGCAGAGGAAACCGATGGAGTCTGCCCTCTTTGTTGAATTTTGTTGATCTGTTTGTGCAATGCATCAAGCTTCGTACCTAATAGGCATGAACAGGCTGAGGTGGTTTGCAAACTTTTCGCAACACAACAGATTTTCTTGACGTGGAACTAGGTGGGACGGGTTTGTATGATGTGATTCCAAGATGGTAATAGCTGCAGTGCTGAGCATCAGGAGTTCATGAAAGCAGCGCATGACGTAGATGCAGAAGGCAAGGCTTACCTACATCTTCACACTGGCCAACCCATGGACAACTGCTGCCCAGCTCATGCGTCTCAGTCGTATTTTGATGTTTGTATGTCTTGCATTGTGCTTCTCTCATGTTCTAGCTGTCTTTGTTCGGGGTATGCTCTTGCTGAAAGGCAAATCGCATTCTGCCATGATATGTGAGATGTTTGGGTTCTGGTTTGGAATTCAGTGCGAAGGGAGCAATGAGGAACTGACAGCGATGCAGACAAGCTGTTCAGCAAATTAATAGCGAGTTTGAAGAGGTTGGAGGTTGGATGCAGGAGTTGGGGATGGTACGGGTTACCCTTTTGCCAGGTTGTGGATGTTTGGGGTCACCTAAGGTCCTCTTCCAGAAAGAATTAAAGGAGAAACTGGAGATGTTTGATGAACCTCAAGTTCTGCGCATTGTCCGACGACACATGCTCCAGCATATAAACACTGAAGAGTTGGAGAAGGCAGGGAGGAAACTGTGGGTGGCAGTCGCAAGGCAGTCACTCTTGTCATCTCTTGTCCTTAAGTGCTTTAATTTGCTTCAACATGCTTCAACTTCCCGTGCACAGCAAGGCTAACGTGATCCTCAAATTTTTCGCTGTCCATAAGTGGAGACATCTCGACGAACTCCATCGTCGTGGTTGGAATGACTTGCGCCGCATCTTTGGTTGGCCGAAGGCAACGGGTCAGGGCATTTTGGGGGTAACTCCTTAGCTCAAGAGTTCTGCAAAGGGGAAATAATATCTACTGTGTTTGTTGAGAATTGAAGGTGGCGTGTTTCTTTCTGAAAGTTGCAGATGCGGGATAGTCACGCACTTCAGTCAAACGCGCGAAGGAGGGGACTGCAGATCACATTGTGCAATACGCTGGAGTGCAAGCGGCATTCTTCTTCCACTTGTTCAACACCTTCACAAGGAACGCATTGAGACATTGCAAAAGTGATAACAAGTGAAGTGAAAGAAAGCAGCACAAAGCATTGCATGACTGATTCTTGAAAAAGTATGTAATATGAGTTCTGTGAATATATAGTTGTTTCAACGTTGCATTGCTTGCCGCACAAATCTTACGGCTCTCACTGCGATAGTTGGAAGCTTCCCAGGTGGATCTCGGGTCCTGCCATTCTTAGTACCATCAACTTCGTTTTGAGAAGATCTCCATGGCTGGACACCCGGCAGGTGGGGCCCCACTCGCAGAAACCAGGACACGTGGTAACCATTTTTCCCTGGGGCTGGCCAGATGTTAGAGTGTTGTGACAATTGTCGTATAGTGAGTATCATGTATCTATGAGTATCTGGAATCATGATGTAATTTGAAATGTTTATTTTTGTTCTTTCCGGATATGTTCAGAAGCGTTGCTTTTTGCCAGATGCAAATGTTGGACTCAGCCTACGGAGCGATGCTGTGCATTTGGACCACGCTTTTCCTGGTGACTTGGAGAAGTTGCCCCATGCCACATGCCTTCAGAAATTGAAAAGGTGGAGAAAGTATGAGAAGGTCACAAGATCTTAGCTGCCGCCTGTCCCAACAACTGCACACCTTGGATGACCCCTGAGGCCCAGTGTTTTCATGGCTGGGGGGAAGTCTTGACATGCTTTGACACATTTGAAACTGGCATGGTGGCCACTGTCAGGTTCGCTATGAGCAGCTGGAGAATCTAAAAATCTTTCGCTGGGGGATGCACGGTGCAGAACAAGAAATTGCACCTGCCACTCATCAGCGATTACCAATGACCGTCGTGATTGTGGCCCGCTGTCAGTCAAAGGCACTGTCAGGGATTTTGTGTGTGTGTGACTACAGTAATCAAAGAAAGCATGGAAGTCAAACCTCCGGGTTATGGAAAGTTCAAGCAGTCAGTCTGTCAGATCAGAGAGAAGATCGAAGGAAGTGCGCGAAATGTTATGTTGTTCGCTGTTCTTCAATGTTTTCTGCTCCTGGATGTTCGAAAGCTCGTCAAGCGGGTGGGTGCCAAGGTCAGTTGGGAAAGGGATCTGCAAGTTTGCCCCTTGCTGTGGGGAAACGCACATTTGCAGGTCAAAATTGTAAAGAACTGACATTCCCAGGGGACGTTTTGAAGATAAGATGATAGTGCTCGGTGCTGTGGCCAATCGCACGCTTGCAAGTCAAAAGCCTAAAAACACCAGGGGTCCGAGCTGCTTTGGAAGATGAGATGTGTAAAAAGTGCACGGTACTGTGGCGAAACGCGCATTTGGAAGTCAAAATCGCTCAATCATCATCATCATCATCATCATCATCATCATCATCATCATCATCATCATCATCATCATCATCATCATCTTCAGCAGCAGCAACAGCAGTAGCAGCAGCAGCAGGAGGAGCAGCAGCACCTTCATCACCTTCATCATCATCATCATCATCATCATCATCATCATCATCATCATCATCATCATCATCATCATCATCATCATCATCATGTGACAGCCAAGCAAGCGGCACAGCCGAGCAAGTGTCACAGCCAAGTAAGGGTCTTAGCCAAGTAGGTGCCTCAGCAATTGTCACAGCCAAGAAAGCCTCGCAGCCAAGTAATTGTCAATCCAAGTGAAGTGTCACAGCCGGTTCAGTATAACAGGTAAGATCAGGTAAGTAAATAAAACAGCCAAGTACGGAAAACAAAACGGCAGTGAGAAAACACCAGAAGAGAGACACTCCAGAGAGAAACATCAGCAAAGCAAAAGGCCCAGCATAGAAAAAAACACCAACACAGAAAAAGCTCCATCATCATCACCTTCAACCATCACCCACCCAATCACTTCATCTCAAATGATTCTCCCTTCCTTTAGGCTAATCCTTTTGGATACTCCTGCCATGACCTTGTGCGGTCAATATGCTACTGGTCCCCAAAATTCACCAAGTGCAGTGCCACTCACTTGCTATAAGCATTTAGCTACTGTGAAGGAACATCCAGACTATATGATAAGTTCTTCATCAAGATTTGGACAACCCTGACCTTGCTTTCAGTCACACTGCCCCCCTCAAGCCGTTGGTTGCAACACGGACGGCTGCTTGTGCAAATTCAGAAATCGGTGTTGCTCAGGGTGCGGCTACGGGATTCTAGGCATGTTGTTGTTGGTGGTGTTGTTGTTGCTGTTTCTGTTCAAGTTTCCAAGATTTTCCAAGTTATCAAAGTGACTTCACGCCATGCTCTTTCGACCTTGGACCTCAAGTATCCAGGAGTATGGTTGCAAACACTGAGAGCGTGACATTTTTTGTCCATCCGCCGACTGAAAAGACGTTCCGAGGGTGTAACAATGCGAAGACCGACTACAAATACATTCAATCAGCTTAGCAGCATATGCACAGTTTTTGCTGGCGAAATCCCTGCAGCGTGCCCCGACAAGCTGGATATCGCAGGCAACCTCCACAGATGAATTAGCCGCCAACGAAAAACCGGCCCTGCCAAGTAATAGCCGGATGTGCAGCTCAAAGCCTCTAGGATCACATAGTACTACTCAGTACCCCATGAACATCAATGAATTGTCATAAATTCATGTAGTCTCAAAGCTGGAGCTCCGTTCTGCTGTAAGTAGTGCCCAAAAGCAGCGCTGCGATCGGTGTCAGGCCCCAAGCGGGCCTTATCATTTGCCAAGGGAGTCATGCGGCAGCGACACGAGGCTCCTACTAAAGGTGGCTAAGGTGGCTTAGATTTTCTCAAATGATCAAATGATTTGCGCCTGGAACATCTTGGAACCATGGTTTCCCACTGTTTCGCCCGAGGTGAGGAAGGAGTTTTCAGACCAATACCGTGGAACGGTCTGCGAAAGCGGTCAAAATCTGGTGCACTGGATACTCTGCTTACTGTTCATGCTGGAGACCATTGTAGCTGCAGATTTCATCACGAGCATCAGGTCTAAGGCATTCAAAGATTCTGAAGGCTCAACCTTCGGGATATCAAATGTCACAGTGGTGCTGCTTGCCAAGTATGCCGTCACTCTGAATATCAAGCTGGTGGACTTCATATGGACGCCACTGTCCACCTGGCTCAGCCAAAAGGAGAATTGGCGCACGGAAACCGATCTCAAATCTCAGATGGTGGTCAAGCTCTTTGCTGTGAAGTTCGTGGTGTTCTACTACCCCTTCGCCTTCACCATTTTCGTCCAGCCCTACGAAGCAGAAGGTTGCGATGGAGGGCACATGTCAGGCCGAATATCTCTGAAGCTATTGCTAGTGTTACATGTTGTGTTGTCCATGTCGCCGCTAGGCTTGCCCTGCGGCACTACGGCCATTAGGATCACAAATTGTTCAAGACATTCTCGATGCCACAAGTAGTTTGCCAAAAGCTGGCTCTGTTGCCCGAACTTTTCTTATCCAGGAAACTTAGAGACGAGGAGAGGGCATGACTTCGTTTTCACGAGTCTGACTACTGCATAAGATTTTGGGCTTGTCACAGGCTGCGTCGCAAAGTTGAGATCAGACTTGTATTTCTTCTTTGTTTGCCAAGCGCCTTGGACGCAGCAAAGTTTGAACGGAAGAGAAATGATAGGAACCCCTTATTCACCGTAGGGATGGCAATTCCACCAATTTCCCAGCTTGATGCTTGTTTACGTTGATGACTTTCAAAGGTCCACTTTTCTGTTTGTTCTTGTTTCCGAAGAGTTGCATCAAGTTGTGGCATTTTTGTGATTTACCCTTTCAACCTGTTGTTCGACCTGTTGCTGTTCTTTTTGTTATTTGTTGTTGTTGTTGTTGTTGTTGTTGTTGTTGTTGTTGTTGTTGTTGCTGCTGTTGCTGTTGCTGTTGCTGTTGTTGTTGTGTTGTACAACAGGGAAGGGATCGTTTGGTTGTCTTTGTGCTTGATGTCAGTTGGCATCCCATCCAAACCAGTGTGGAATATTGCACAGATGACCTCAAATGAAGGGATGTTCCGCAGTACCCGGCAACAAGCGAGGGACGAAGCGAGGAGGATATGCCACAATTGGACAGCTGGGCTTGATGTTGCTGGGGGCTCCCATTTCCAGTAGCCGTGCTCAAGAGAGCTGCTTAAGAAATTTACCACTGGGCGAAGGTACGATTGCGAACGGAGTGAGGATAGGGGGTCTGGAAGGAATGGTAGCCATATGACGCAGGGAGAGTGGTCTGTCAAAAAGATGCGATGATCAACTACCATTTAGCAGAACTGGGTGGTGTTGGGCATCTATTCTGCGGAGAAGCGCGTTGAAAATCAAGAAAGAAGGTTTTTTGACTTGGAAAAGCGAGCGAGTATATACAAAAATTATATATTTAGGAGAGTGTTGCCAAATTATAAGGGCGGCCGAGACTGCACGACGTGGATTGCAGGAATGAATCCCAACCTTTTTGATAAGCCGACCATTTTATTCCCTGCTGATGCCTCCCAATTCTCAAGAATTCTGCCCCCGGTGTTGGTCCTACAAGCTGCATGCGGTGATTGAAAAGCACATGCAGTTCGGTGGGGCCCCCTAGTCATACATGTCATACTACAAGCTGGTGGATGAGCCATTGCAATCAAATCCATTTCACTATACGTAGTTATATCAATTTATATCCACTACAACTGGTAGTTGGCCTCTTTCCAAACCAACTTAATTAACGGTTGGGGGCCCATCGTGTAAGTCGGCTGAACTTTGCCACCAACGAGGTCATTACCGAAGCGGCTGGGCTTTGCATGACAGTGCTGTCAGTCTACTGGAGCGTGCGCGAGGAAAAGAAAAAGATCAGACTCTCGTTCCAAAGAAATTCCAAAGGCCAATCAAGAATAAAGTTCTAGTTATTGCGACTAAAAATCACCACGAAATTCGGATTTAGTTTCTTTGTTGTGCACCAAAACCCTTTCTCTATCCATTGGATGGTAGTCAGATTGGGTCACGGTGAGGTCAAGAAGGAGGCCAAAAGCACCTCACCTACTTGGAGCTCCAGGCAGTGAAGAGATTTTTGGAAGAGATGTGAAGAGTAATAGGCCACAAATGATTTCTCAAGTCATCTCAAGCCATAGGGTACCCAAAAAAACGGTCGGTTTATTTTTGTTTATTTATGATGTGGGATGATGATTTGAGGGCACCCCTGTTTTAAGCAACCACCGAATGAGTGACAGCATACAAGGCCGCTTTGGATAGTCCGAGCATGTTAGAGCTGCCTACCATTGTCATGAGCATGGCGAACGATCCAGGCAAAGCTTCCGCCTTACAATGAAGCAGATCAAATCGCGGACTACATGAACCTTGTGCTCATATTTGGTTTCATCGCGATGTCTGCTTCCAAGTGGTTTGACAGTGTGGTATTGGGGTATGGTTGGGGTCATGTTTCTTTGCGCCTTGCTTCAGGTTTGGCGTCACCTGTCCATCGATGTCAATCTTGTGCTTCATCTTCAACTTTCCAATTAAAAGGCTTTTGGCATACAAAGTGTCCTATGCTCGCCAGCGAGCTGTTCCCAGAGTGGAGGAAGGAATCGGAGCTTGGAGATCGATCCTGAACTTTGTTGCATATATGGGTGTGACCTGCACATGCTACATTGACACTTGGCGCAGATATGAGTAGCAAGATGTAGCAGGTATGCTTTGAACATCTTTGAACCCCTATAGTGGGTGCATCCTGTCACATCATTACCCCGCGTGATCATGCGTGATTCAGAACAT
The DNA here is from genome assembly GCA_009767595.1 of Symbiodinium kawagutii. Lineage (NCBI taxonomy): Eukaryota > Dinophyceae > Suessiales > Symbiodiniaceae > Symbiodinium > Symbiodinium kawagutii. Next base: position 163,959 of record VSDK01007757.1, on the reverse strand, counting down.
ATTCCACGCACTTCCATACCATTCCACTGGTCCATTGTGTTTTATGTGATGTCAATTGTGATCTTCGCCTCTCGCAGGTGATATTTGTATTTCACATTGAGAGCTTGAATCTGGCCACAAAACTGATCCTCTTCATTGTCTCTGAACGTGTCACTTGCCAAGAACCGTATCTGAACATGCCAAGTTATCACATTGATGCCAAAGCTTCAGAGAAGTCCCACGCAGAACATGACAATGCGATCATGGATTCGACACGCTGGCAGAAACAGTCCCGCAACTGGGAAATCCTTGAGGTTCTCATGGCTCTAAAGAAGGGCTTGGAAGGCCTTATGGGCTCCAAGACCGTGGCTCAACTGCGGATCCAGGAGCACAACGAGAAGGCGCAGAGTCAGAGACTTCGGAAGATCACGGAAGGTCCAAGCAGCACAGGATCCATGTTAGCAACTCACACCAGTAATTTGCAAAGATCATCAAAGATCAAATGAAATCTATAGAAATCGTTCCCACATGTTCCAGGAAGGCCAGGATGCACAGGCAGGTGCTACTTGTGTCATTTTGTAAGGAGGTGTAGGCGAGGCCAACAGCATCAGTTTTGACTGGCAGGTTCTTGACAAAGTGCTGAATGGAGACGATTGATCCATTCAAGTGGGCCTGGCGTGCACCCTTTGCATCGACAAGGAGCTCCTGTATAGTAAAATAATTCACATTTGTAACCCCCAGAAAGATAGTTCATCAACACAAACTCAGCAGGGTACCGATTTTAACGCTCGGGGGTTGCTACATTTGTATCAATTATGTACAGCAGATTCGTTTCAATGTGTTTGGACTCGGTGAGCGAACAAAGCGTCGCAGGCACCACAGGAATCTCGTCCTGCAAACACTTTCACTGCTCAGTTTCACTTTACCGTCGTGTCTAAAGAGAAGATCGTTCCAAGGATGCCATGTGCACATTGATGCACATGGTGTTGATGCCTAAAATGGCTGAGATCAAAAGGAAGTTGGAGTGCACTGCCTGGTTGCGAGTTGGCTCGGACGTTTCTGAAAGTTTAAGGAGTCTTGACTACATATGCAATAGATTGTGCTAGGATTGTGAAAGTGCAAAAACCATAGGCATCCTACCAATCGATTCATGTGATTTTTGATTATATTTGGTTGTGTATATGATATGTAATTTTACACTATTTATATATATATACAGTATATTTATATACTTTTATATATATATATACATATGTTTGTTTTTATTTTCTTGAAGCGTGGATATTCTTTCTAGACCTACGTATGCTTCGCTCTGAGGTCGGCCCTGCGTGGAGAAGTGCGCAACACGTCGAGAATAGCGTTGAGAAAAGCTGCCAGGGTCACCAGATCCAGACTAGGCTGACTAGGCTGGCCATGTTTGATTGCTCTTCCAGGAAAACCTTGAAAAAACATGTGGCATGAGCAGTTGCGCGTGTGGCTAGGTATGAATAGGTATGATACCTTGACCAGGACGCACCTGAACAAGTTGTTTCTTCCGAGTTAACTCAACTTAGAACTTCTATTTTTTTTGCGTGGGGGGGGGGCTTGAACAACAACAACAATTCGGAAAAACTGTTAGCTATTTTTGGCTCAAAAGTAGCAGTAGTAGTAGTAGTAGTAGTAGTAGTAGTAGTAGTAGTAGTAGTAGTAGTAGTAGTAGTAGGAGTAGGAGTAGGAGTAGTAGTAGTAGTAATAGTAGTAGTAGTAGTAGTAGTAGTAGTAGAGTAGTAGTAGTAGTAGTAGTAGTAGTAGTAGTAGTAGTAGTAGTAGTAGCAGTAGCAGTAGCAGTAGTAGCAGTAGTAGTAGTAGTAGTAGTAGTAGT
>VSDK01007757.1:138522-161279 GCA_009767595.1 Symbiodinium kawagutii | reverse complement strand
GGGGGTAGGGGTGCGCGACAGCATTGTTACTTCTGGCTGGAAAGCAAGTTGTTGTAGTTGGCCCCCCCCCGGCAAAAAAAATATGCCAAGTAGTTGTTGTTCTTGGGGTGGGGGGGGGACGCACGCCAGCATGTCTATTCAACAGACACCAAATTGAGCATCAAGTCGTTCGAGCCAGCATGTCATCAATGACCAGATTATGAGTTGTACTTGTCGCCAGCATGTCATCAATGACCAGACTATGAGTTGTAGTTGTCACCAGGGGGGGGGCCCTCTTTAAAAAAAAAAGTCTTCAGGTACGCCCTCACCTTGACATACCTTGACTGTTCGCCTGCCCATCATCTCCAATAGCTTCAGAGAAACTGGGAGGTTCAGTGATTCATGTTGAATTTGGCCAATCGTTGGAGAAGAAAAAAGACAAGCAGGGTTTGGCCCAAGACATGGCGGGTGCTGCTCAATCAGTGGCAACCGATGGGTTGGCCTGGCCAAAGAGCAAACATGAGCCTCGGCTGGTGGTACTGGGGGGTTGTTTCAGTGCCTTTTTGACTTCATTCGTGGGCACGCAAATTGATTCATTGATATGTTGCCCACGCGCCTTTGCCGTTCCCGTTTATGACACGTGTTCGAATTTCAGCGATGTTTCGCGACAGTGATTGGATGCCCACAAGGACCTGAAGCTTGACAAGCCGCTAGGCCGCGGATACTTTGGCGAAGTTTGGTCTGGGCCTCGCTGCGGCATCGAGTCTGATCAATGAATTCTGGTTGTACAGATCAATGATACTCCTCTATTTACAGTATAATCTCATATAATCTCTCAAAAAAACGGATCTTTGATATTCTTTGATGGTCCTGCTATGTGCTGCTTGAGGATCCTTGGGGTTGCAGGATCTTGCACGGTAGGGGGACCTGAGGCGCGGCTACCGAGCTGGTCGATCGTCAACACCTGTGTGGGCAGCAGCTTGGAATCAGTTTGGTCGCAAGAAGGAACGCTATAGAAGCGCCTGAAACAGCGAAATCGCACTATCGCACAAATTTATACTTGGAAGTTGATTCATCCTAGCCGAAACACATCCTAGCCTCGAAGAGTTTGAAGAACTGCATTGAAAATCATTAGATGTTTACGAAATTTCAACCATCCATGCTGCAATCGTAGGCCGATGCAACATGATGTATCCGGATGAAGTTCTTGAGTCAAAAGTTGGTCCCAGCCCCAGCCAAGGTAAAGAAAATCCCTTTGTCTCTCATCGAGCTTCCCGACGGCATTGGGGAAGATGACCAGGAAAATGTGGTGAGCCATTTCGATGACCACAACTGAAACATGGAAAACTAATAGGGAATGATGAGGGTCCTGTTTGATGACGTTTGATGCAGCCATATTCACTGTTTCACATAAAGTAAATTATTCTCAGAATTTCTCATCAGTCCCTTGGCGCTTATCGGCTAGCCTCTCGAATCAAGCCCATGTTGGCTGTCAAGACTGAGCATCCCAGGCAGCATGGCCTCACAGAGCAGATGAAGAGAGAGACACGAAGCTGAAGAAGGGAGGAACTGCATGGGTTTTTGACAGTACTTGTGCTTCGAATAGCTTAGATAATCTTAGATAAGAAGTAAGGATTGCATCCATATTAGTAAAGCACCCCGAGTTTAGCCATAAACAGCCGGCGATCTACTATCAAATATGTATGCAGGGTTCTTAATATGGATCTCTCATGCAGCTGGGTCCAACCTACTCTATGGCGATGAGGGCCGGTGGCGGGGGCTGCTTTTTGGATAGCTTCTAGGCCTTTGCTCGAAAGACAGATGTGCCATTCTGACCGTTCAATACGTGTGCTCGCGTTGCGCGTTTAGATGCTGTGAGCGGGTGTGGGCGCTTCATCATGAGGATCGACATCATGAGAAGCCTGAGACATCCGCACATCGTGGAGCTGCACTTCAGTTTCCAAGACGAAAGCCACGTCTACCTGGGAAGCTGGGTTTGCAACTTCAGAGTGCGTTTTTGAAAGAATATGAAGGTGTCGTCAAGTTGTTGAAAATTTTGAAGATTTGTGGATTTGTGCTTAAGACCTACGGTTTTGGCCTGGTGCACCAATCAGGAATGGAGTTTGCAGAGGGTGGCGGGATGTTTGACCTCCTCAGCAAGCAACTCCGACACGTTTGAAAGCGCGTTGTGTTTCTGCGAGGGACGGCCATGGACCGCAGCAGTCTAGGTATGGCAAGTTTTCCTGTGAGCTTGCAGCTCGACATTTCTACGAAGTTTGCGATGCCTTAGAGTACTTGCACACCCAAACGCCGCAGATCATTCACAGGTGCGCGCATGAACTTGGCATTTAAGTGATTAATTCAAAATAATTCAAGTCAAGTTCCTACTCTTTCAATTTCAAGGTTTTCAATTGGTGGAAGATTGCCAACTGCCGAAGTTGATTGTCGATTTTGTTTATCTCATGACATTGAATCATTTCCTGAAAGTCTTTTCATTTGACGACCTTTTTGCCTCAGGGACATCAAGCCCGAAAACATCTTGCTGGACAAAGATCAGCATGCCAAACTCGCTGACTTTGGATGGTCCAACGTGTTGGAAAACGTGTCCTACAGGCGCGGCCTGGGCTTAGAATAGCTTGTTGGCAACAGGAGCTGTGGGACTGCCCTTGGGACTGCCGTTCAGGGCTACCTTCTGCGGTACTCCAGACTATTTGGCGCCGGAAATGATCCGCGGAGAAGGTCACAATGAAAGTTTGGACATGTGGGAGATGGGTGTCCTGCTGTGCCGTGGCTGGTCGATGTCCAGTTGTTGATTTCAGTGGATTTCCATGGGTAGAAGCTACTCTACAGAAACCACTTGTGTACATGTCGCATGAGGTATGAAATGGTCGTTGGCAAATCACCATTCGGAGGAAGCAACCAGGATGAAACGTGCCGTAACATCCTGAAGCTCGGCAGCTCCCCATGGCCCACTGATCACGGTGTGCGACCAGAGCATTGGCAATTTGAAGCCAGTGATTAGCCAGTGACTTTTTGAAGCCTTGCACTGAAGCCACAGTATAGTGATCATTGAAATTCATTAAATCACTGGCCTTGCTTTGCCTTGCTGAGGAGTGTAAGGTTGAAGTTTCCTCCCGGCCTGGAGCCTTTGGCAGAGGAGATTTCGTACAGCTCCAGTCGTGACAGGAGATCAAAGCATGCAACTTGTGGCAGGACTGCATCAAGAAGCTGTGCCAGCCCAGACCACAGGACCCTGACAGGGCCAAAGAGATCCTATGAAACAAAACTTGATCTTGGACTCTGTGAAGATCTGTGATGCACGTTGCTTTCCCTCTGCATTTTTTGCGTCAGGGTACTGCTTTCATGGCTGTTTCATGCCACTGGCATCGGGTTGGGGGGTTGTCTCACTTCGGAGCAGGGTACTATGGTGTTTTTTCACGATCAGGTTGGATCGCCATTTTCACTGCTGACAATTGGATTTTGAACGGCCTTGGCAAAATCTTGCTTATGACATCTTATGACTACCTAGGCCCTTCTTGATTCTTGCCCACAATTTTACCAATAAGACCAAAAATGCCCATTGTCGGTCATTGGTGGCCATTATAAACCATTATCAACCATCGTTATTGGCTTGTGATACCACTAATATCCGGTAATGACTTTGAACAGTCATCAACAATCTTATTAACCAACAATGATGGTTTTTGCTTCGATCAAACCCACGTGCTGCAACCCTGACGTTTGCCCGCCCGCAACAGGAAAGCTTTTCCTACTCTCAAATTCCTGCCCAGGGCCATTGCTTTTGAGTTTCTCAGTTGACAGGCCCTAACCCTAAACCATAAAACCCGAAACCTGAAACCTGAAACAGGAAAATGCTAGACTCGAGAACCCCAAACCCTAAAACCCCAAAACACAAATCACTGCGTATAGCCAATGCCTTTGCAACTGTTCCAAACCATGTTAACCTTGCATAAGATCCTCTATTCCAGTGCCTCATTGGAAATATATATATATATATATGGTACCCCCCCCCGGTACCCACCTCTTAGCTATTTTTGATGGTATTGACAGGTTTTGTTCCATATTTTAGTCCTAATTTTTCGAGGCATATTTTTTGACCTTCTCAAGGCCTGAGTCAAACTCAAGTACTTAGAGTATTTCTGTCCCAAAGCAAGCTTGCTAGCTCTTGCAATCTCTTGCAAGCCAGGGCCTGGATTCAAGATTCAAGATTCAAGATTCCAGGAAAAACTTCTTGAATCCAAGGCCTGGATTCAATAAGTTTTTTCTGAAATCTTGAATCTTGAATCTTAGATCCAGGGGTTGGATCCAAGAAGTTCTCTGGGAATCTTGAATCTTGGATCCCAGGGCTTGGATCCAAGAAGTTTCCCCAGAATCTTGAATCTTGAATCTTAGATCCCAGGGATGGATTCCTGGAGGTCTTAAGACCAACTCAAGACTTACCAGGGTTGGAAGATATACACCCATTTTTCTATTAGATATAAATGGTTATTCGTCCTTCAATCCTGTCAGCCCAAGGCATGAGTGAACCATACACTAGTAAATGGTAGGCTGCAACCAAATATCAATAATATGACATATATGTATATCTCTGACCACCCCTTTCCATAGCTAGGAATGAAAGCACAAAGCCATGACAAATTGCAAAAAAACAACTGATTCCACAATATTTTGTAATATGGTATCATATGCAACAGTGTAGGCTTATATTACATGACATGGTGGAAATCTGATGTTATTTAGAGATTTAAGAGTATACTATGTTGTAAAATACAAAGACACATGGCATCAAATGACAAAACGTGGTATAATATGGTAAATGTGTATGATATTGTTGGATATAGCATCAGGCACCAGATGCTAAAATATAGTAAAATATGATAGAAAATACCACACCAGGCACCCGATGCTAAAGCGTGGAAAATATGATAGAAAATGGCACAATATGGTACAAGATGGTTTGAAATGGCATGATATGATGTATTTTATGGTTTCATTTGGTGTACAATGTGGTGTAAAGACATAATATGGGATAGTATAGTTGGATATAGTTTTCTATGGAACAACTTTCTGTGATATTGTAAGATATGTTTTAACATATGGAATGTGACATTATACAGCAATAGATTACACCAAATGGTATGATATTACAGCATATGGCATCACAAGGTGCAATGTGGTATGATTTGTTTGAATATCATTTAATGTGCAAAGAATCTGGTAAAAAGGACAGAGTATAGTATGATATGGTTCTTCATTGGTTAAATCTAAACTAAGTTGGTATGATCTGCCAGACTATGGCATAGTATGGCATTACTTCAAGCATTTTGTGATTCAAATCAATTTTGGTTCACATTAATATGAAAGGGAAAATGCAGTACAATACCGTCTTTAGGATGTAATATGTTTTTATTTTGTCAAAAATGGACTAGTATGGTATATTATGGCATAGTACGAATTGAGGCATGGGATTGTTTCGTATTGTATAGTATAGCGGAAAAGGCAAAATATGATGCACGATATTTTCAGATAACATAATGTTTAATATCGTGTAACAAGGTTTCATTTGGTATTTTAAAATTTAGTATGGCATTGCATGGCAAAAATATTGCTTAATATGGTTTGATATGCTAGAGTAATATAATATGCTAGAGCAAAAAAATTACAATATGATTGAGATGGCCTGATGTGGTATAGTATACCATTCAGCTGCAATAGTTTCTATACAAGGTAATATGCGCAATATAGTATACCATGGTGTGTCATAGTTTTATATGATTCCATATGGCATTAAAGAAAGCCACATGGCATAATATGGCGCAATTTAATTCAAGATAGCCTTATTTGATTTAGAATAGATCAAGAATGTAGCAAATAGCTTCGGCAAAAGAAAAAAAGATAAACAATAAGCTGAACGGATTGAGGGGGATAATTAGATACAAGGAGGAGACAATTAGGAAACAAATGAGACAATGGATGTGTATATATATATATACAAGTGAGTATGTATCTATTAGCTTATATACTTACAATGAGCATTTGTTTCTTGACCATATTTGAGCGTTTGACTTGAGTGGAAAAAAAGTGGATTCCGGGGGGGGGGGGAAAGCATATATATTTATAAATATATATTTGTATACATATGAATTTTCTATATGTATGCATTAATTTATTTGAATGTTTTATTCAGATGTTTCAAAAAAATCATTTGTATAGATATATATATATATATATATATTTGTTTATATTTATATATTTATTTATTTGTGCGTTTTTGTCAATATGTAAATATATGTAAATATATTTATTCATATTTAGATATACTTTTGTTATTTTTATTTAGACATTTATGTACACACAAATATTTATATATATATATATATAGATTTTTTTTAATTATATGTATATGTATGTATATATTTATATTTACATATTTGTGTATATATATATTTTTCATGCATATATATATATTTATGTTTATTTCTCTTTATATATGTTTATCTCTGTGGGGGGGTGGGCGGGGGGCGGACGTCCGGGTTGCGGACAACATGTAAAATCAATAATTTTCAATCAAACGTTTTCAATGTTTCATTCAGGCCGCCATATGCTGCCATTCACAATCATTAAAACAGCTGTTTCTTGAATGTCAAATCAACCTGCTTTTTCATAAACCATATTGTTTAGTGATCACTCAAGCCATGAATAATCACTAAAACCGATACTCATAGGCTTGGTTGATTCAACCATCAATTTTAGATGATTTTAAACAATCATTGTCAAGTATGCACAATCAATCAATATCAATCATAACAATAACGATGTTGAAATCAACCTATGACTGTTTTATTTCATATATATATCTATATATATATCAAAAATAATAACAATACGGGTTGTTTTATTTTGTTGTTTCCAGGAGCGCCTCACAGCAGCCCAAGCCAAATGCCATGACTTCGTGCGAAAGTTCCACGCCGTGGCGACCAAGGACCCAGCAGTGGGAGAGTCTCAACGGGTTGACTCAACCACCGGGGAGCCGTGAAGCGACCATGAACGGGTCATTTACCATTTAGCAACCAAGGATTCTTTGCAAGGATGATGAACGACACAGGCATGTTAGTGGTTGGGTTCGTTGCTTGGTCATTTCAATTGTTTTTTCCTCGCTTGCTGCATTTTGCTACACTTCACTAAGTTGAGATGACACTTGGAAGTCATCAAGATGCAATGTTCGTAGACAGTAGACACTTTGCCTTTTTGGAAAATGGGGACACGTGCGATGATTGGAAATATTTGCAGAACCCAAATCAACATAAATCAACCCAAAGTGGAAAGGAATGGAAAGGACTCAAGCTTTGATTTTGGACGACGATTTCACAGCTGCATTCGTGGTTGCCATTGGAAACAATGAGGAACTCCAAGAAGACGCTGGTCGACCATCTGTGGAGGTGCACGGGTGAAAAGCGCATCATGCTCACAGCGTGAACTAGAGTGCATACCCCAAAGTAGAAAATGGATGAAAATGGATGATTGATCTGTTGATTGCTGGATGGGTCTGAGTTCTGAAAGGACTTCCCATTGCAACCAGACTTGGATAGGCACGAAATTTGCTACGGAAGAACGAGATCCTTGTCAACGAGCATGGTTTGCTCCTTCGGCAAAAAGTTGCGAAGGACGGCGACCTCTTGGCAAAAGTCGCGCCCAACATTTCTGCTGAAATCATGGACTAGATTGGAATATCATTACTATAGTATACCACTAGTATTGTTACATTTACAGGCTGTAAGCGCAGCAGCAGGCACCACATGCCCAAGTTGCATTGGCTGCAAGTTGCACTCATAGCAAGATTGTATCTGCGAGGAAAAAGAGATCTTTGATCTCGACGACAAGTTGGAGGCGGGATCCAGTTGCACTTGGGATACTGGCGAGGGAAGCTACCTACAACTACTGTTTCGGGATAGGCAGGCCTTGGGTGAACAGTCATCATTTCTATGTCATTTCTGTTGCTAGTCAATTTAGTCAATGGATTGCCGCCAGGAAAAGCACATGCAACTGAACAAAGAGAAACAGGAAAGAGATAAGGCCAGGCCGTGGGCGGGTGGCGTGGCACAAAAGGTGACCGTTCCAAACTTCTCCATGGCCGCTGGCATCATATCGGGCGGCTTATCGGTATAAGATGATCTAAGTATGTATGCTATGTCATTTTGTACTATATTTTGTGATGTATGCATGCATGTGTGTATGTTTAAATGTTCAACTGATTTCAATAAATTATAAGGTGTGTTGTGTGAAAAGCGTCTCCAACCTTGGCTTTGCATTAGAATTCACAGCCGCAAGGGGAGTGATACGGCTGTGATCGGACCGCGAACCAGTGGCTTTCCTCAAGGTAAAAGGTAGCTGTCGAAGACTTTCCGATTTGCTGTTCTTATTCCACGTATGTGGGGCTGCATTGAGCCGTTACTTTTGTTGCATTTGGTTAGGTTGGCAATGGTTGCACATTTCAAATTGCCAAACATTTCATGCAACATGCCAGAAGAGCATTTTTTCCCGACTTGTTTTTCATGTTGTGATTTTGTTGATTTCCTTCTGTGTCATTGCTGTCTGTGTTTTTGTTGTTCGATGCTTGTGGCCTTCCTGTTTTTTTGTTCCTTTTCTGCTTCTTTCGTTTTCCTTGCTTCCGCTGTCCGATTTCTTTTTTCTTTGTTTTTGAGTGGTTGTACTTCAGGGGTTTTGCAGGCCATGTAGTTGAGCAGTTGTAGTGCAGAGTGGGCGACAATACAGGACTTGCCAATGATGTAGATAAGTGCATTGGCAGCTTCACAGTACTTGCGGACGATGTTGCTGAGCAATCCTTTCACCAGTATTTTTATACTTTCCTTCTTCTTCATGATCTGCAGGGCGCTCTACTTCAAATGTTTGGCATCCGGGGAATCTAATGTTGGGGGAACCATGGGAGCAAATCAAAACCTGGGCGGGATTTCGTGGTGGTCATGTTCCACTCAAGATCGTTGAAAACAACTTAGAACATTGCCAAGGCTTGCTGGATCCATTTCTCCCTACACTAAGTTAACACAGCTTTCATCAAAAAGAATGTATAAATAGGCTTTCTGGAAAGTTATCTCTGGCCATTTGCAGAGCCAAATGCTTGCATGTTAAATTTCTTGCAATCGTATTCAAAAGTCTTGATTTCAAGCATCAAACTATTAATGCAGGGTTGAACCGTAAATTTGGAGGCTGCTTTTTCGATGCATTACATTTCCCTTGGCCAGCGAAAAAAAAGGATCAAACAATTTCTATGCCCAAAATGCTAGCTACCAGACCAGACCGATTGTTCCATTGATGATGTATCGGAAGGAAGGATTCGCTGCCCTCGTACTGAAGGAGTGCAGCGATACAGGAGCGCGGATGATGGGGACTGCGTTGACTGAACTGCTGAAACAAGCGAAGTATAGGAATGGCTGACGCTCAAGATCCTGTACAAAGTGATGCAATGTCGGTGCCGGTGTGGCTTTCCCTGTGAGATCAAGAACATTCAAGGACCATGACCATGATTACATGATTGCATATGAGAGAAATGATTAGAATCCAGCCTGGAATCCTGGGAACATACAACAATCCACATGATTTTGACCTGCAGGTGAAGAAGGAAGTTGAAAGATTGCAGAATTTGGAAAGGCCATTGGTGGAATTGTGTTCAGAATCTTGCACAATGTTTTGTGGGTTGCTTGTGCACCTTTCGCGCAGGCAGCAACTCGAGGACAGATTCAAAATGATTCAAAGTTCTCGTCACTCTCTGTGGGTTTATGGTGTGGTTTGCTTTGAGACGAAAGTTCTGATTGGTTGAAACAGGCTGAAACTCTCACACAAGGGGTTTCTCATTTGTTTGACAAGGAGCTAAGACAGCTGGAGGCTGCAGCCGAACGGCCAGCAGCTCCTTTGTGAACCTGCTGGCACTGGTTTCAACCATTGAGACATTGAGATCTACGATGCGTTGAATTCGTTCCCACTGCTTGGGTGGGAAGGAAGAGGCTGCGCGTGTGGACATTGATCCAGAAAAGTTACTTTTAGCCGAGAATGGGCCGGGAGGGGAAGAAATTCAAATGTACACGACCTGGGCGCGGGGGGGGGGGGGGGGGGCAGGGCGGGCAGAAAAATCAACTGCATCGCTTGGAGTGGTGGACAGGAAGGGTAAGAAAACAGTTGCATGGGATGCAGGGCATTTTGGCTCAAATTCGAGCCAACATCAAAAGGGCATGCACAAAAGTCAGTCTACTTGTATTTGCATGTCATCGGTGATACTTTATCGTTTCATCTAATGTTCCTGTAAGATGAATCAACGATTGGCCAGACTCAAATGTTTGCACATTTAGATACTTAAAGATCCTGGCGTCTACTGCAGATACCTGCAGACTTGCAGACCGTTGAAACATTGTGGCACTTCTACAGCTTTCATGACCGCTGTGATCGAGGATGTCGATGACGACGTGTGCGCCATTCAGGTTAGGACCTTAAGAGTTGCTTTGGTAGTATTTGTTGGTAAAAAAAGATCTCAGCGTTTGAGGTCCTGTTGAGACTTCTGAATTGCAAAGGTGACGAGGGACAATGTGCCCCAATCTAAGAAGCCATGCACCTAGATTCTGTTGCTTCAGACAGAAGGCAAACACAGAACTGGTCCATTCTAAGCTCGTCCTTTTGCATGAGCCACCAGATACCAACCGTGGAAAACATTTGATTGCAATGAACGATTAGCCGACCCGGTTTCTTACAAAGAGTCACACACCTCAAGACAAGACACGACATGTATACTGTATACATGTGACATGCATATGTGTCCGGGTTCTATTTGTTTTTGTTTCATCCTGCATAGCTTCTCACTGGACTCGTGGAAGAGTTTGTGGCGCCTTGCAAGACAAGGACATCAAATATTTGCATTGACGACGAAGCTGATGATGCTGAGGCATTTTGAATTCATGAGGAATTAAGTCGGATTATGTAATCAATTAATTCATTTATCAACACTGCATTAGTCAAAAGAGCTGCGATGCAGCAAGACAAATTGTTAGTCATTGCGGAAACCACATAGGATATATCATGATATATGCCTCTCAAATGCCTTTGATCTGCGGAAGTTGATTGTTTTGGCATCGTTGTTTGTACCAGGGCGGCCTCAGCATGCCTCGGTCAACGCACCAGGATGTTTGCGTCACACAAACAAAAGCTGGAACGAAGCGTACGGGGCCTGAGAATGGGTTCAAGCACAGTGGCAGCCTTGCTCAAGGCTACCACTTGCAAGGCTATCACCAAAGCAACGAGTCAGAAGTGTTCGTGGTAGAAATCATCACAAGCATGATCTAGGAGGCAACTGCATTTTATATCATATTTTATTGTGACTTTTGTTCTGGCTACAGAGTACGAGAGAGAGAGGGAGAGAAAAAAAAATCAAGCGAATGAATGTAAATCCATGCGCGTGATAGGATATTGGATCCGACATTGGATCTAATCATTCATCACTTCAAAGACGCGATGGGAACAGCAAACTTAGTTTTGCAAAAATTAAATTTGGCGCGAGGATGCAGACATGTGCATCAGGATTGGTGTTAGAACAGTCATAGTCAAATTGGAAACCATTCAGACCAATGTCAATGGTCATTGCATAGAAAAACTCATTAAAGAGCTTCTAAAAGCCCTACAAAACTGGAGGGATTTCCCCCCCTTTTCGTGACAGCCGGCCCAAGGTCCAGTGACACTTGTCGAGTCGGACTCCGAAAGTTCGAGCTCAGGCGTGGATGGGGGCCTATTACATCCTATTACCATTGTTAATACTGGCTGTTGGGAGCGATTCGGACCCAAGGGTATCCTGGCCAGGTGGAGCTACCAGGAGTGTCCCTTCACCAAATCATACTCGTAGTAAAAAAACCCACCATATATATGGGTTGATGATAGTTGATGATTGACCATCCTCCAATCCGCGATAAATACTCAATCAAACACTGATATCACTGGCAGTTTTCTTTTGTGCTTCATGTCATCAATGATGTCCGTACATGTTTTGCCGTTGCAAATGGGCACATATTTTGCATGTTTTGGCACATTCTGGAAGCCGATGATCCAGGTCTGGCATCAAATGTGGTGCTAAAGGAAAATAGAAGGAACATAGGAACGTCGATAGCCACTTGCATTGAACACATTTACATCCAAGAGATCCCCATGCAAATTCCGGCCATGCGGAAAAACACCAAAACAGAAAGAAAATCTAGTTTTCAAACGAAACGGAAATTCGGAATGAGAAACAAAACCGCGTGCTGGCGCTCTTGTCAAAAGTATTGAAAGATATTAAGAGTAAGAGTGCTTTAGATGTATTTGCAAACGCGTGCATGTGTGTGTGTGTGTGGGGGTGTTTGCGTGTGTGTATGAAGAGAAACGTCAGGATACAATTAGGCTTCAAGAGAGTCTCGGATAAAACGACGCGAAGTTATCATCAGGTGCAACTATGGTGAGACAAAATTGGTAGGTTTTAAAAGGAAACAAATAGTTTGGAACATTGTTCAAATTAAGTCTAGTTTGGACCAAATTTCAGGGAGGATAACAAAGCAACACGAGCAAATCAAGCTAAATCCTGGATGTCCAAATGTCATGGAAGTCAGATGCAGTTGACATGAAATACACATGGAGCAAGTCTTGATGGAATTCAAGTCCCATTGCAACATCGTGTTTAAGAATAAGGTTCAAATGTAGGCAGGATGATTCTTTTCTTTGGAAGGTTCAGGGTGCAACTGCGCCAGAAACGGCTTTAGTCTTCACTTTTTTCTTTACTTGTTTCCGGAATTCCACTCTGTGTAGTCTTTAGTTCCCTTGCAGTTCTATGTAGTTTCTCTTTTTTGCTTCTAGATTTCCAGCAAAATTCTTAAGGGTTACCCCAACGGTGCGAGCTGCTAGTCGCGAGGCAGCAATTCCCAGCGTCGAAAGACTGGCGCTGCAGCAGCCACTGCACTGCTGACAGCGACTGCGCCATTAGATGTTGACGAGGCCACTGCAAAACTAAATTCACATGGATGCTTAATGCAGTCAAGGTGTCAGTTGTATGGATATTTATGGACATCAAATGAGGTCAAGATGATTCAAAATGCATTTACGGATATTTCCATGGAAATATGCTGACATTTATGGATATTTCTACTGACATGGGATTTTTATTAATTTGGTACAGGCTGCTCTCGGCATGGCATACATGGACACCTTGTGATGAAACCTGTGAGGCTGACAAGGTCATCCAGCGCATTTTGTCATTTCCCACACACTTTGTGGGGCCATTGCAGCATGAGGGCGGCCTTGTGCAAGTCATGGCGGAATCTTGGGCAGTTCTTTCATGTGCCGTGATGTGTCAAGTTTGCTTCAAGGCTAAAGTCCAAATGTTGAGTGGAAGAGAGTGGAGAAGAGTGGAGACAGATTGACAGATATTGACAGATATTGAGAGCCGTGTTTTTTCAGCTATTTTCAGCTCTAAATTTATCCTTCAGCTTTGACTCAGGAGTGTGAGGTCAACATCACCGTACAGCCTGGTGATTCGAGTGACACTACAGCCATCAACATCTCTGGCACAGAACATGCAGTCGGAAGGGCTGTCGCACAAATCGAACTTCAGTTCCATGCCTTCGCTGAGGCAAGCTGACAAGTGCGGGGGTTGTGCCGGCTAAGACAACATTTGATGAATTTTTATGATAGATTCGATTGACTGGAATCTAGAACATCAGATACCCGTAAAGCAATCTCGATCCCACAGCTGTTGGACCACAGTGGCTTAGCACCCGATTTGGACGCCAGATTTGGTACGCTTGGATGCACATTGATTCACGCATCTCATCTCGTTTTAGCGTTTAGCAAAGTGCTGCGTTGTGCCAATTTGCTTTCATCGGAGGGCATTTTGAGGTCACTGTCGATGCAAACTTGCCAGGCCGAAAGGAAAGCGAAAGAAGAAGCTGAGAGCAACTACATGGAGACTTGGACGGAGCATGTTCGCAGACATGGCAAACCTTCGCATCTCATTTTATAGAGATTATTCGATGTTTATTTTCAGCGAAGATGGTTCACGCTACGCGTCAATTTTCAAGTGAACCAGAGCCCACAGATGGATTTTGCATGGTTTTTGCAGCGTTCATTTGTCCAAAAGTTGATCAGCCAGTTTTCATCAGGATCAGGTCAAGATCCCGGAGCAGCTCCTTTGTGGGGCTGTGGGACCCAACGGTCGAGACCTGCCAAAGGCCCTGCCTGGACTTTGGATATCACGCCAAGGACACAGAACAAGAATGATAAGAATGCAAGAAGCATCAACAAGAAGCCATTGGAACATTCGGGATCCTAATGGATGCTATGATTGTCAGATCTTCTTCGCTTGGATTCGCTTGGGCTACGGGAATAGGTTGGTCCGCAGCTGCTGGCAGGTCCGTGAAAAATGCCAAGTGATGATCGCCTTGACCCCACCAGAGGCTGGACATCTCACTGCACACATTGGCCCTGGCAGAGAGGAACAGGCGCGGCCGGTGCTGCGATGTGCTGTGTAAGTCTTTGTTGGAAACTGATGGAAGCCATTTCCTGTAATTCTGTAAGTCTTTGTCGGAAAATTTGTAGGGCAGAATTTCAGTTGGAATATGTTGGAAACAAATGGAAACAAGTGAAAAGCAGTTTAGCCGTTCAGGTTTCAAACGAATCAATTGCGCACAAAGCTAGGGGCTGATGGCTGCTGAACGACAGAACTGCTTGAGGCTAGTTCCTTTTGTAGTGTTTTGTGTGTGTAAATATGTGTGTGTGTGTGTATGTGAGTGTGTTTGTGCTGGCAATCGATTTCAAATAATCGAAGTTGTTCTAGTTTGTTCAGCTGAAAACCGGCAGATCAAAAGGCTAAAGAACGATACTTTGGTGATCTTATTCTAAATGAGCCACTGCTTTAAGCTCTACCGAGCTCTATCTACATAGGCCAGGCCAGAGACATGATGAGAGTGGGGAACAATTCTTTGTCAATCAGACCACTGGTTCCACACACTTCCACAGGTGAAGTTTGCCAAAGCGGAGTTGCTCGAAAGGATTGCTGCAGCAGAGCAGGCAGGCTATACCCAATCATTGCTGCAGTTTGAGTTTCTCAAAGTTCGTATGACCCTTTGGATATGTTTGGATCGTCATCGTCGTCAACAAGCGGAGACCAAAAAGACACAATAGCAGCGTTTGAGAACGCAAGCCGGAACAAAGCAACCGCAATCCAATCAGCACCACAAAGCTTCATTTTTCTCGCTCCACGAAGCATTGATTTTTGCTCAGGCCAAAGCAGATGCTGCGAATCCTTCCAGGTTGCCGGAAGCTGGTGAATCCATCCTTCACTGAGCCGCATCTTCCTGGTAACTTTACCAAGCCAGGAATCAGTTTCCATATTCTCCAAACCATTCCGAAAATGGAAATCGAATGAAGGGATGCCTTGTTGCCACGGTGGTTCCATACTCGTTCTCCGTTCTCCACTCTTAAATCACAAGATAGGTAGGATGGAAGGACCACACCTACAGTAAGTGTCTCAGGTGCAATGTTATCCATACGATACATATTGCTACATTACGATGTGAACAGTGCGATTCAAATCAGTCATGTTTGTGACCAATTCTGAAGGGATGATTTTCAATGATTTTCATGGTTTCCATCATTTTTCCAATTGTTCCATCATTCCATCAATGGAATGTCAACTTCTTCAACTTGACCAAGTCCCTGCACAGGCAACTTTCCGCGGAGTTCCAAGCCTTGATGGAGGATGTTGGCCAGTGAAAAACGGAGCTTCTGAAGAGGGCACTGGCAATGTTGGTCGTCCATAGATGTCTAAACTCCACGGATGTTTGTGGCTAATGTATCTTGAATGTCAGAACAAACATGGGCAGACGGTTGTTCATGGTTGGTAACGCGGGGGTGCGCAATTCATTGGATTTGCGACTGGGAGTTGTGTGGAACTGCGGAGATGCTTTCCACAGATTCATGTCTAAGCCAGCAAAAGCGTAAGGCAGCCAGACAGGCAGCAAAGTAACTCTTTTTGTTTGACCTATGTACTCTAGATATTTGTAGACTCTAGATGCAAATTTAATATAATTTAATCTACTCAAAGTTGATCCAATCTAATTCAATTCGATTTCCAATTACTATACTGTATCTATCAATGATTTGTGCATTGACAATTTGAGCAGGCGGCAACTGCAGGCGTGCAAAATTGACAACGCATTGCAATCAGGAATGACCATATGCAAGTAATGGTTGGGTTTCAGCAATGTCACATATATAGAGGGAGGAAAAGAGGGAGGCAGGATCAGGAAGAATGAACAAGAATGAGAAAGAGAACGAGAGAAAGGAAGGCCGTAAGGAAGCATATATAAATCTTCAGACTTTGGCGCAAATTTCAGCAACTTTGATGCTTGGTTTTTCTGAGGGTCAAAACATTGCGGTTACGCCGAGCGAAGGCGCTCGTTGATGGCGTGTGAGAACGAGCGCCGAGTCCAAGTTTTGGATCAGGTTCCTCATGAAGGCAAACGAGATCTTCGTTTGGGAACCATGGATGCCTTGAGAAATGGCTATGGGTCAATATTAACTAACCAATAATGGTGGATAATCACCAACAATAATAGGAAAACCTATGGTTAATGATTTCAGGCTGTAGCTTTCCCTCGGAAAAATCATTTGTGTGGAATAAATAATTACTGAGGAATCATTCCTTGCCGGGTATCAAAGTGTAGGTTCGGTGACTTGGGAATATATATATAGGTGCGGAAGATTTCTTGACCGAAAGGTGTTTGTACAGACGACCTCACCGGGAATCGTTTTCAGTATATGAACATATAATTTCCAAGATGAAAATCCGAAGGTGGCCACCACACTCGAATAATTTTTGAAGAAACCGAATGATTTACCACAGCAGTAAATTGTATAGTAATTGTTAGAAATATGCCTTTACCACAGTGTTGTGAATTATATTTAGTTGTGTTACCTGATTTTTCCCATTTACTCTTGAGCCAAGGCGCTTCTTCTCAGGAGGTGGCACGAAGTGAAAGTCGTTCTTCACTTCCTTGTCCTACAGCAAGACTGGTAGCAAAGACCTCCTATGATGGAGCTAGATCAAGAACCCAGAGTAACTAATAGATTATATATGATTATATGATTTGTAAAAACTAGAAAAAACATGCCAACATTTTGGCATATTTTGGCCATAGATTCATTGGTTTGACATGGTCTTGCCCAGATTTTTTGCAAGTTTTTTGATGACAGAATGATTTATTATGTGGGTTGATTTTGTCGGATGCGTTTACCTGGTGGTATAATTGTTGGGAAACTTTGGTGGGTGTGGCCAGAGTAATTTATAAACTATTCCTGGTGTCAGACACCCCCCCCACCCACGAAGGCAAGGCCCATGTCAGAGACATTCCTCAGTGGAAAGATTTTGATGATGATGATGATGATGATGATGACGACGACGACGACGACGACGCCGAGAAAAATGAGAATCATGTTAAGCAGGAAAGGGGAGAATGGGAGGAAAGTGATGTGTCCTTGCAGACTTGAACATGTAGGTACGCACTCGCCAAGAGATGAGTGATGATCCCCAAACCTACCACTTTCTCAAGCGCGCAGAAAGCTGTTCAGCCGCTGCAAGCATTTAAGAGAGCTGTATCACTTTCCCCTCTCCCACCGGTCTAACTGGACCCCTTAATTTGACCTCGATTTCCCATTGCCTTTGACACGTTCATATACGTTCACTAGGGCGTCCTTAACATGTTGATTCCATCCACGATCCCTGCTTTGGTTCTGCATTTGTATTCGGATCTTAGTCAACTTGCCCCGCTAGGTTTCATCACCTACCCCTGGCCTCAAGTTCCCTTGTAAGTGCTGGAACAACAACTAACCCCTTGCTCGTTGCGTTTGCAAGTAACCCCACCGTGCTTTCGCTGAATCGGAGAAACAATGTTGGCAGGAGAGGATTTCAGGGCGGAATTCTTCACACTGCATGGGGATCATACTGCTGTTGCACTGCCCAACATACACTGACGGACTATGACGGACTTGCTTTTAATGGGGCTCGGTGTCTCTTTGGGACGCGATTCAATTTCTTCTACTTTGATACCAACAGGATGCAACGGGCCTGTTCAAAACCTCGAAAGAAACTGGTACGCGTGTCCTTATTTGTCAAGTTACTCGAAACTAGAATAACCAGCAAGAATAGTCAAAATGTTCAGAAGCACAATGAAATGGGTGTTTTTCTTTTTCCGTCATGAGGATAGAAGGAAAAGAAACTGTTGTTCGTTCTGTGGTTGTCTAGTAGCGCATAGTAGTGCCAAGCATTCCACAGCTTGTTTATGTCCTCAGCTGCGAAAGCTCAAGAGGTGCTTAGTTGCTTGGAACACAACTTGTACAGGGTACAAAGTTTAATCCAAGATTGGAACATCTTGGAGCTTTTGTTCCAAGCTGAAGGCAGGGAAGGCATTTTGGATGCGAAAGGAGATTGTAGAAAATGTGTTCCTGTTGCAGAATTATATAATTTGCTCTTGAACTTAGATAATTTGAAGAGGTAAGTGATGTGGTTTGGAGCAAGTACGGTGTTTGATGGTGTTTATGATTTCGATCCTGGGAAACCCCCAATACAAAGTTATATTGAATATTGGTATATGTGTATGCGATGAGTTGAAGTTGAGTTTTCTTCGATGAAGTCAGGTGATGCGAAGAAAACTACGGGGATGCCAGAAAAGTCCCTGAAGGCATTCAAAGAATGCAAAAATGGAATGTCAATTATCAATGAAATCCTGCTCCCCACACCTTCCAACTACGCCGCTGCCACCACTTGCCCTTGAAAGCACCCAACTGCCCTACCACAAGCAGCAAGCAGCCGACAGGTGACGGCAATCTCCTGGAAGAAGATCTCAGAATGCAAGGAGCGATTGCTGGACTGGCGCAAGAAGGTGCAGCCAAACGAGTAACGAAATGAAAAGAATCCTAAGAATCCTAAGAATACATAACAAGAAATGACATGAAATGACATGAAATGACGTGAAATGACATGAAATGACATGAAATGACTCAAATTTCATATAAATGACATGAAATGATTCGCAAAATCTTGGAATAGCGATGGGTTCCGTTGTGACTCACTCTCAACATCACTCAACCGTTTCCTGCCCCGGATCACGCTTGATCTACCCTATCCTGCCGCAGATGCTTGGTTCCCAACTGGGTCATAGATGTCATGGCCAGTTGGGAATTCACAGTAATCTTTGCTCCTTGGTACTAACCCCCCTCTTAATACAAGACACTCAGGGTACGTAGTTGTTCTAAAAGGGGGTCACAGTTAGCCCGCTAATATTAAATTCAAAACCTTAAATAATATAACAAAACATTAAAAAGAAAAACTAGAGTTTCCTAGCGGTTCCTTTTCTATTCAATTTTTCATTGAAATGATAATAGAAAATTTAAAAGCAGCTCCCGCAAGCCAACCCCTAATATCGAATTGAAAATCTTGATATAAGAAACTAGTGTTCTAGCGGTTCCTGTTCTGTTAAATCTGTGATTGAAATAAGAATAACAATGATAATAGACAGTTAAAAAAGGCAGCTCCGGCAAGCTAAACCTCAATATGTAAAAACTTGATTTAAGAAACTAGAGTTCCCTAGAGGTTCCGTTTCCATCAAATCTTCAATTGAAGTGACAATAGAAGAGTTAAAAATCAACTTCGGCAAGCTAACCCTGAATATTAAATCTAAACCGTGAATATAAAAAACTGAGTGCTCGATCCCCTAATAAAAAACACGGCAGCGAGGACTAGTTTTTAATTCGGGGGTAAAACACTGCTTCAGGGAGCTCCCGTGTAATAGGTCAATAACAAAACAAATGATGCAGCTTCGGACTATAGTTTTTGATATTAGGGGGGTTAGTAATAGAAAGCGGGGATTAGTCAATCTTGCTCGCTATATCTTGTGTATGACACTCATCCATGTGCAGAATGTGTGTGTGTGTGCATGCGACGTTGCATGATCGATACACTCTATGTTTGCCTACTCCTAAATTTGGAAATGCTGGTACCTCAAGTGAAGCTAGTTGAAGCGACCATTTGGCTTGCCCTTGTGTGGTGCTCAGGAGCAAGTATGCCGCATTACTCTGTTCAAGGACACGCGTCCTATTCACACTTGATGTAAGTGGACATCCTGAGCATGCTGTGGAGCGCATGGGTCAGGTTGAGACGGGGTATATGCAGGCAGCTGTTTGAAACTTGCACGAGTGCGTGGTGTGAAGCGGAGGCCTCACGATCATGGAGTGTTCTTATAAAAAACCAAGTATTCTCAAAGTCAAGGATCTTAAAACTGTAAGGAAACAACTATAGGTGGGAAGCAAGAACGAATCCGAATCCAGACAGTTTGTCTTCGCGTCTTCACCAGAGAAGCTTTTGAATTCATTCCACTTGGTCCAAACATGTCAGAACGGCTTCACAATCGGTATTCGTGTTGACATTGTATATGCTCTTCGAGATGCTTGCAGGAGCAGAGAGCTCCGGTGAAAAGATTGAGAAAGTGGGCGGCAGTGGAGAGGATAGACCCAGTCTTCAATCGAGAGATTCGGATCGATCCATTGCAGACCTTTCTGATGCCTCAGTGGGTGAGTCTACACCGAGCAAGGCAGGGATACATTGTGGAGCTTTGGTGGATAGGCATTGCAAGAGCATGGCTATGTGCCCTTGCTCTGCCTTTTGCAAGTAAGCTTGGTTATATATGTAAAACATTCATCAGATGCACATGTGGTTCAAGGCCACTACTAGTCCAGTATGCCAGCGGATTTCTCTTCAGAGACATTTCAAATGATGCGGCGGCCAAGTTCGAGTAAAATTCCAAGAGCCGCTTGATACAATGATTCAATGAAAGAAAACTGAGGAGTGTGCAGGATATCCCTGCGCAAACCTAATGGTTATTTTTGAAGGACACCAAACCTTGAAGTATCCAGGTCGTACCTTGGCCTGCGCCCCACATGCTGGAATTTCATCACGCCCCTTTGCAATTGCTGTGCATGTTCCGCGTATTTTTGTTGCAAGACCCTGCGATTTTCCACCGAATTTTGCAGGGCAAAAAGAAAAAGAAGAAAAGCGCGAAAAGCGACTCGGCATGTGAAGGGTCTTGTTTGCATATTCTTCCAGTCTCCCCGCGCACGGAGCATCACGTTTTCTTAAATGTTTCCTCGTCATTTCCCACCTCTCAAAGGAGCAGTGTATCGGAGGATGCCCCATTCGGGCGCCCCACAATTAAGTGCAACGATTCCCCCTGAATTTTTCCCCGTAAACAAAACCTCTCTCAATTATCTTAATGGAATTTCAGAGCGCAATGAATTAGGGTGAACGTTTTTCGTTGGGATCCCAGCGTGTCCCACAACTAGCAGCAGCAGAAGCCGCAACAGTAGTAGGAAGAACAACAATGGCATTAGTAGTAGAAGCGGGAGCAGTAGTAGTAATGATATGATGATGAAATGTATGATAAATACGATAAGATATGACGATACAGTACTTGTAATAGTGCGAAATAATACGTAATAATACGTAATACTGCGTGATAGTACGTAATAGTACCTCATAGTATGTAATGTTATTTAATAGGAAGTAATAGAATGTAACAGTATGCAATAGTATGTAACTACATGTTATAGTATGCAATAGTATGTAATAGTAATAGTGAAAGGGATAATAGCAATGGTAATACTAGTCGGAATCGCTCGCAGTAGTAGCTGGTACTAGTCGCAGTGGATGTGGACCAGGGGAGGGCGTTGCTGGTAGTCGTAGTAGTAGCAGCAGCAGCAGCAGCAGTAGCAGTAGCAGTAGCAGTAGCAGTAGCAGTAGTAGTAGTAGTAGTGGCAGTAGTAGTAGTAGTAGTAGTAGTAGTAGTAGTAGTAGTAGTAGTAGTAGTAGTAGTAGTAGTAATAGTAGCAGTAGTAGTAGTAGCAGGACTAGTACTAGTACTAGCACTAGTACTAGTACTAGTACTAGTATTAGTAGTAGTAGTAGTAGTAGTAGTAGTAGTAGGAGTAGGAGTACTAGTAGTAGTAGCAGTAGCAGTAGCAGTAGCAGTAGTGGTAGCAGAAGCAGAAGCAGAAGCAAGAAGCAGAAGCAGAAGCAGTAGCAGTAGCAGTAGCAGCGGTAGCAGCAGTAGCAGCAATAGCAGCAGCAGCAAGTAAGTAAGTAAGTAAGTAAGTAAGTAAGTAAGTAAGTAAGTAAGTAAGTAAGTAAGTAAGTCAGTCAGCAAGTAAGTAAGTAAGTAAGCAAGTAAGTAAGTAAGTAAGTAAGTAAGTAAGTAAGTAAGTAGGTACGTAACTAGGCAGTAGGTAGTGGTAGCAAGTAGGTAGTAGTAGCAGCAGCAGCAGTAGTAGGAGTAGTAGTAGCAGTAGTAGTAGTAGTAGTAGTAGTAATAGTAGCAGTTGTAGTAGGAGCAGGACTGGTACTAGTACTGGTACTAGTACTAGTGCTAGTATTAGAAGTAGTAGTAGTAGTAGTAGTAGTAGTAGTAGTAGTAGTAGCAGTAGTAGTAGTAGTAGTAGTAATAGTCGCAGTTGTAGTAGGAGCAGGACTGGTACTAGTACTGGTACTAGTACTAGTGCTAGTATTAGAAGTAGTAGTAGTAGTAGTAGTAGTAGTAGTAGTAGTAGTAGTAGTAGTAGTAGTAGTAGTAATAGTAGTAGTAGTAGCAGAAGTAGTAGTAGTAGTAGTAGCAGGAGTAGGAGCAGGAGTA